>JAQFYQ010000983.1:0-14548 GCA_034694885.1 Buchholzia appendiculata | reverse complement strand
CAACCTATGATATCATCTGTCCATGTTAATCTTGGTCTTCCTCTGGTTCTTTTACCACACAATTTTCCTTCCAATAAGAGTACATGTGTGCTGCCACTGAATCCTCTAAGTACATCACCAGCAAATTCCAACTTCTTTTTTAATACCGATTAAGAAGTTCAACTTTGTATTCATTCTCTCTCTAACTTGCTTATTTATAACTTTGTCCTTCCAACTTATAATTATCTTCAACATCCCCCTGTAGCACCAATGCTCAAATGCATTTTTTTGCGCAAGACTTTGTTCCATGTTCCTCTCGCATCCACAATTCAAAATTGAGTAGACGCAACAGTTTAATCATCTAAATTTGGTTTGAGGCTTGATGTTTCTCCTCACTACCTCTTTGTTCTGCCAAAAAGCCACCTTTGCCATTGCTATTCTTGACTTTAAAGTCTTGCTCACATCTTCCATCTTCAGTGATCCAACTTCCCAGATATTTATGCCAAGCAACTTGTTCAAGAACCGAGTTATCTAAACTTATCTGCAGTGGTGTGCTTCCTGTTTTATTGACCACCATCATATATAGTAATTATATATATTTATTTATTTATTTATTTATAAAAAATTCTGCTCTGTTCAAAAGACTGTAGAATGCACTGAAATATGTACAAGCTAAGGGCCATCCATTAATTAAGACGAGCGTTGTAATATTTGACTCCCTTCAGTTACACTTTACTTCCGGTATTCGGAATTGAAACAGCTTTCGCCTCGAAGCATATTTCGCTACATGCGTAACAGATTTTCGGTGTACAATTCTTACTCTCAGTGCATGAAAAAAGCCTTGGCTTAAAAATTCTGCCTTTAGGTATTCGTAATTTTTACACAGTACTCGAAAACAACAACATTTAAGTTATATCTTTCTTGGTGACTTTCCTGGCTTGCATTTGTCAGGCAACATTTTTCGAAAGAGTGCCTGCTGTTTCTCCACCTTTCTACTCCTCCGCCCTCTCCATCTCTTCGCGTCTCCGCTCTCCACCCACTCCACCCCTGCACTCCTCATCCAGCCAGGTCAAGCTGTGTAGAAAGTTTGCAATTAGAACTGATTTCCCTTAAATAAGAGTGGGTACCAGAGCAGGTTGCATTAATTTTTTTTAGAACACTATCAACAGGCGAATTAATTACAACACTACCACAACATTCATTCGTCGATTTATTAGATTTTAAATGGCTGTTTTGGTTCCCATCACTCTCTCGAAACCTGCTTTCTGCATCATCGATCCAAGCGTTAACATTTCAGATTACGTAATCGGATGAACAGCTTCACTTTCTTGAAAGGGCTTAGAGCCTTAGACACATGGAAATAATACTGATTCAACGATATTTCTACATAGCACTATAATTTAATATAGTAGGCTTTGGTCTTTTCAAATTTATTTATTACCCAACAAACCTACTTTGCATTGTATTTCAAATTTACTGATAAACCTAAGAAAACCAAAATATTAAAATAAAAAAAATTCACAACGCAATAAACAATTTTCGATGAATATTATGATGTACAAAGGATATGGTCAATTCACTCAAAGGACAATTTCGGCAATTTATTTCAAAGCACAGGCTTGAATAAATGATCTGATAAGATCCTCTTGCGGCTAATGCTTAAATTCTTGGCATCGAAAGAACGCAATACCTGTATCAGTTTCTGAATGATTCAGGATTAACATGACTCATGATTTGTATAATTCAGGATTGGCATAGCTCAGGATTAGTTAGACTCCGGATTAGAACGACTCAGCATTGGAAATGACTCGGAATAAACAATGATTCAAGATTAGCATCACTCAGAATTAGCACGTCTTGGGATTATCATGATTGAAGATTAGAGGACCCCTGATCAAATCAAAACAAATCAAGATCAAATTAAGACTTAAGATTGGAGTGACTCAGGATTACCATGATTACCTGGTTTAGGTCTATATAAATGCGACAGCCGATCTATTAAGCAACAAATTTATTCAAATTTATGAATTTAATATTTACAACAAAATTGAACAACTACATCATAACTCTTATTGATTACAATTTTACATCAATATTCACATCAATTTTGCATCAGTAATGGCCGTACTTCCCTCATCTCTACCTAGCTTTCTTGTGCTTCAGAAATCGGACAACGAAAGTGATGGATTTTTTATTTTCTATGACAGAAATAGAGTAACCTGCCTTGGCTGGAGTCGACCAGTGCTCTGGCAATCTGGCTTGTGTGTGGGGGGAGGGTGGGGGAGTTGACCAGTGTCGGACCATCTCGGGAGATAACGTCCGTCATAAATTATTAGCCGTACTTGGCATTAGACAACAGTGCAACGATCCAATGAGTAGCGTTTTCTGTAGAATGTTTCATGCAAAATTGTTCATCAGGCATTCAAATGCATTTATATCTTTATTTGCAAAATATTTCGTGTAATTAATGGAATAAATAGGCTATAAGCCGCGGAGAAACAAATAGCATGAAATGTTTAATAATTGGTAATTTTGTCTTAGGGTTAGGGTTATGGTCAGAATTATGGATAGGATTAGATTAAGAATACAGTTTTAGTTGGGATTCAGAGTTCCATTTACGCCTAAGAGTTTTGCAAAATTAAGTTTATTTTAACTCTAGCTTTATATTTAACGTAGACAAAATAAGTGATGCTCAAGCAATGCTATAGAGCATGGCAGGACAATATACCCCGAGCAATAATGTTCCGGGGACTAAATGTTCCCTGCTAGAAAGTCCACAGACAAATCTCCATTTGCAAGCCTAACGGTCACCACATTGTAGCAAGATAATATAATACTGAATCATGGTATAAATTAAACTTGAAGCAACTCACTAGATATTTAATTTGGAAGCTACTTTTTTCTGATATCTTTGCTTTACGGCGACGTTCAGACGTCAGACAGACAGTTCAGTAAATGCAGTAGTAAATCTGTTGCACCTGTCTAATCGATAAATCTGACAGGAAGTCTGATACGTTGTTAAGGAAGCGGATAATTTGTCAATTCGTGTATTCTTTGCGCAATGATTGGAAATTCGGAAGAACGCTATACATATCGGTAGAAGACAGATTTCAGAGGGCAATAAACATTTCACCGGCCCATCCGGCCCCACCGGCGATACTAACCCACCCCCACCGGCAAAATCCGGCTCACCGGCTTTACTAACCCACCCCACCGGCGCACAATTCATTGATTTTTATTAGCACATCATGCTTTTGAAGTAGAGATATTGCAATATTTATTATAGCTCTAACCTTAATTCTACCTAACCACAGGACCAACTAAACATAAGCATATAATGCCCATCGTTGGCCCTACCTAACTCGAAATCATAGCCTAACTCAGCCCGAGCTCTATCTAATACAGAATTGATCTAATTCTAGTCATAATATCCATATCCCTATTAAATATTAAGTAACAAACCATGCAATTATGCCACGCCCCACCGACCCCTCAGGAGATAATTATGGATGTTGATGCCGATGGGTCCGTGGAATTATTTAATATCATCACATTTCTATTGCAAAGCCCTGCTAACATCTCAATATATGAACGCTGGCCAAATACATACTTACACGAAATAATTTAATGTTACAAATATGCAAATAGCACATACCGGAAATCATATGGTGCCAAGAATTTCCAAATAAACTGCAGAGCGTGAAGATAGCCGCTAGAGTGAAACGCTGACAGCCCATAATAGCTGACGACTACTGACTTTCTCGCAGTTTCTGTTTTCTTTTTTATGTCAATTTTATTGACTTTAAAGTAGAGCCTAACTGTACGTCGACGTTAGGCTTAGTTAGTCTCTGTTAACCTGAGATAGGTTCAAAGTAGGCTCAGTTCAATTGGCAACGGTAAATTGCAGCATACTCAAGTAAGATTAGTCCGGTACGAGATAGGCGGAGATAAGCTGCTGTAGAGTCTACAAAATACGACAAATTTAATATAGAAATTTTAGCTTTAAAGTATGTCTACTACTATTGCTGTCCTGTTTAACACTTTAAAATTGTGCTTACTATACCAGATTCAGAAAATTGTCTCAGCAATGCAATCGTAAAATCTAAAATGCATAATAATAAGTACACTGAGTACTTATATATTCAAATCACTACAAAAAAGACACTATATATATGAAAATACTATCCATAAATCAGTTCAATCAGTATAGTTATTACTTCTTTTCTACTGCTACATTATAATTCTAATACTAATCAGTATCTGGGCGTATTTAGCCATTCATTTATTTGCAATGATACTTTTTTTCAATTTGACATTCATCATTTAAAATATAGATTCTTGTCAATGTCATGTAGTTTTCACAATGATGTTAGAATCTATTCAGCCCACATTTGAATTCAGTCAAGAAGCATTCAGCACCTCGCAGTCCCTTTCCATCCGTCACTACGCGTAGTATACTCACAGCAACGAGTCTAAATCATACTGTTCCACACATTTTTCACATCCTGTGCTTATAACTAAATGAAAACCATAACACAAATATAGTTACTTTATTCAAATTATTGTTACTTTATTCAAATCATAGTTACAAATATAATTATATTATTCACAAGTTCTGCTGCATTCTTAGTTTGTCTTCAATCTCTATCCAACACTAGTGTAGTATGTTCCTGTGATGCAGCAAGACTGCCGTCATACGACGCATGACAGATCCACTCATGTCCCACACACGCAGACGCGCACGCGCACACGAGACGATTCTGTTCATGACGACCGATTCGAGCCGCTCACTTTACTCCGAGCAGACTTCACTGCTGAGCGCAAAGCTGCGCCTAGTCACTGCTGAACAGAGTGCAATGCTGCGCCTAGTTAGCTCGAGTCGTGTGCACTGCGCATGCGCACAAGACATCACAGGAAACTACGAAATATCCAGAGTACAATGTTCTCAACGAAATAATTTCTAATTTAGGTTGATAACCTCAAACTCTAACTGCAGACTAACTAACTAACTAACTAACTAACTAACTAATTATAACTAACTCTACCTGGAGACTAAATGGTAATTATTAATAACTATTCACCGTACGCAGAATTTTTGAAAATGTAATGTTTATGATATATAAGAAAATTTTACAGTATTTTTGGTTGGAAAATCGTCTTTAACCTTATCGTCTTTTAATGGAAATTGTTTCGTTTTTACAAACAGCATAACGAGTTAAAAAAATTAACATCTTAAATGTTCACACTCTCATAAAATGCAAGGATTGTATAAGTGTTTTATTTTTAGCTAATTACAAGCAGGCATTACAAGTATCAAGCATCACTTCAAGGCCTACAGATATTGCTCACACTTGAAGGTGACCAAGAGGATGTGACGGAATGTATCTGATTTGGCATGAGCTAGACGCTGTAGAAACCTTCAAACCCATTAGACCGTTGATGCGTGTTGATCTGGCTGTCACTATCGGACGTTCTAGCATCGAGGAACATCTCGCAAAAACTTAATACGAGACAACTCTACCGTGCGCCTGCAGTGCAATCTTAGCTGCATGACATGGCTGCATGACATGGCTGCATGACATGGCTGCATGACATGGCTGCATGACATCGCTCTATGACATGGCTGCATGACACCGCTGCATGATATCGCTGCATGACATGGCTGCATGACATCACTGCATGACATCGCTGCATGATATCGTTGCATGACACCACTGCATACATGGCTGCATGACATCGCTGCATGATATCGTTGCATGACACCACTGCATGATATCGTTGCAGGACATCGCTGCATGACATCTCTGCGTGACATGGCTGCATAATTTGATGTCATGCTGGGTAGTAATATAGCAAAATCAGAATTCATGGACGTTGTAGAGAATGAGAAAAATATTCATCTCTTAATGCTTCATATAAATGTTTTGTTAAAACGCTTAACATCTTGAGTTCAGAGACTTATTGCAAGAAGAACGACGACTGCATACATTATAAAAAAGAAGCTTGACATGTATTCAATAGATGAATATGAAATATTGTGCTGAGCGCAGACTGTGTCTGGCATGGCTAAAGTATCGTCCCGTCTTGCTTCGCTTCTGTCCCCGTCTCCTTCTCTCCGTCTTCCTGACTCACGCACCCGAGCTGCCTCTGCTCCTGCTCCTGTTCCTGCTCTGCTCCTGCTACTCCTCGTGGTGGCGGTTCATCGGTAAACAGGAATGTATGTAACGGCTCATTTATTTGCAACAGTCGGGTCCTGCTTGATAAAGACAAAGCACCCGTCCGGAATGATAAATTTGAGAGAGATGGCGAGAGAGGAAGAATGTAAAGAGTCTCCGTTTCGCTGCCACTGCTGCTGCTGTAATCAATGTGTGTGAAGGTAATTACTGGAGTCGCAGATTTATTGCTGCAACGTTAGCTCATCAATATAAAATTATACAGTTTTAGAGCATTACATGTGCTTAAACACCGGTGTGGACACCGGCGTCAAATTGTTTTGACAAAAAATTTACATCAAATATTGAGAACAACTACCTAAACAAAAAAAGAGAAAGGACTTTGAATAAATATAAAAATATTATCACGAGTTCCGCAAAATGAGCTTAAAACAGGCTTTAAGCATACAACATTTTAAAATAAAAATTAACAGCTATTAGCTTAAATTTCGACAAGGTTAAATAAGAGTACCAATACGATTTGTAATAAATTAGACCTGAAAATAATCCTGAAGTATAATGCCATGGTGTTTTCAACAATCCTTGAAGAAACCGATATTTTATTTATGATCGAGTATATTGACTTCGGATTTCAATCAATAGTTATACTCAATTATGTATTGTAGTCGTGCTTGTACATTACTGTATACTAAATATATTCACTTTTTAGATTTGTAGACGTAAAGAACGAAACGCAGTAGTACGATAAATATCGATCAGTTTTCAGCCGATAATGGTCTCTAATATCCGAGCTGCAGAGATTGCATTTACTCTCAAAACGACATCGAACTTGAGAAGGAACACTTCGATACTCTGTTGTCGAGGCTTATTCCACTTGTTCTGCCAATCCCCCAACAAGGCAGAACAGAGCGTTGAGTGGAAACTTGTGCAAGTTAGTGCAGCGTGTGCACGTGAGTGAGGCACTTGATGTATTACGACGCAGGATAGGAGTGCGCACTTAAAACCACCGAGTAATGCTCACTTAGAGCCATTGATCAGTGCACTCTTACAATACAATCGAAGATTAATTGAGTTTCCTAGGTTACTATGTACAGCTCAAGTACTGGCCGTTCATAGATTATAAAATGAAATTACAATCACTACCATATTTGCAAATGTGGCTAAAAAGTTATTTATTTTCTTGGGAAGAAAGAGAAATCAGATATAGGAAAATATTTGTGGTCGATACAAAAATAAGAAATTGCATGCGAAATTGTACTGAAGGGTCGGGAGGCAGAACAAGAGGCCTAACAGAGAGAAGAATAGAAATATGAAACAAGAAAAAGAAATTAAAAGAAATTAAAAATTAAAAAGGCAAGATCAAATTGAGACCTAAATTAAAATAAGAGAGCAGCACACAACGGTACCGTAGATTGATTAAAGGAAGGCATGGAGATGATAATGAACGAATAATGAAGTTATTATTTATAACGAAAATTACTTATTAGTCGAAGATCCAGAAACAAATGCTTAGTGCAAAATTGTTATAGAGAGAAATATAAAATATTAAGATAAAATTAATACAGTGAGAAATGAACTTAGATTTTCTAACACAATGAGTTGACACAACTTGTGTTGAAGCACAATTACAGAATTGTTTAGCAAAAATTACTTACAAACTTCACTTGTTTCACGTTATGTTATTTCACCTGCACTATTGAATCTGCTCTTCCTTTTTTCAGAAACCTGTTTCATAGCTTCCTTTCTGATAGTTTTTTTTCTAAAATATTATTTTTATCTGACTTCATCGTGCTCTCGAACAACATATTTTTCTTTATTTTTATATTTTATTTAATGTTTTGCGTGGTTTTCCGTTTGTGTTTTGTAGTTGACATCGGATTAGCAAGTCTACGTTTCTACTAGAAACATTAAAAAAACTTCCACTGTTTATAATTTTTAATCGCAGAAGAAAAAATAACCTGATTTAACGGTTCATTTTATGACCAGCCACTTATTGGCCTTTCTCGTAAAACATTTTGAGTAGAATTTTATACACGCTCTCTCTTTTTCAGCCGCGCCATTACCTCCGACGCATGACGTTTCGCTATATAGGGCAGTGTAACGGCGGCAACAGAAAATACTGTTGGAGATTTTTGGCTGAACGCTGTGAACGATCTTTTGTCCCGTCCACGCGACGAGCGCTGAAACCCGCTGAGAGTTGAGTCGTGGCGCCTCGAATCGATTAATAATTACGACTGAAAGAAGGCCATGACGTCTTTACTTGCTGGCCACGCTGCAAACAATGCCACGCAGCGTATTGACCACCGTTGCACCGGACTGTTAACAACGCTTTTAGTCTAACTACTCAAGAGTCATAAAAACTGTTCTCCTACTTTCCATCAACACTTTCCAGCCGCACGGTCACCGTGACAAGTGGAATAGTGTGCATGGACGGCTTGTGAGCAGCGAAGAAATGTACGTCATAGTAGCATGACACGGTCGTTTCGTACATGTCTTTGATGACGTCAGAGAGTGCAGCACTATAACTTCGCAGTGACGTCAAAATGACGTCATGCTGGTAGTCGACGAAAGGAAAATGATAAAGAATCTGCTAATGTAAATAACGCGCTGTTTTGCTAAGGATTTCATTTGTACAGTGCGTCAGTTTAAAATCGACTTTAGAAAAGTTCGAGTCAGTCTAACAGAGAATTCCTAGATGAATTGATGCCGACAAGCCATATTCTGCATCAGTGTTATTCCGAACCAAACAAAAAGATTTTAAATTTATGCCAATTCCTGTTAGATTTGATATTAGTATGTTTTATGGTCGACACAGTGTTGGTAGAGTTAGGGTTATGGCGCTGTGGTCATGACCGCCGTTCTTTTCATGAAACGAAGAAACGGAACAGCTTCCACTGTTACATTTCTTCGTAGGTTGACATGGAAATGTTATTAATTTTTCTATAAATGAGATTCTGTCACGGTTTTTCATGGATGCTTTCACTGGATAATTTTCCGCTAAGTATTGCTCTAAAATGTTAAACATCAGCATCAAATATGAAATTTAAAATTAACCTTATCATGCTGCAATTCCTTAGAAACTTTCGGGCACCTGGAGCCTAACTTACATACGGCACAGACAGCAAATTAGAAAAAAATCAAAACATGTAAAATAATTCAAAATAATATAAACCAATTGCATTGACATAGTTGTGTAACAAAGGCAAAACAAAAAAGTTGTAAGATCTACAGTCAAATTACTGTTCGGTTTATAAGCATAAAAGAGATTGTTTAAGAATTTCAAAATTGTTAATAAGGCTGTCTACCAAACTTGATTTCTAGTGAAAGACACTTTTCTGCCTGGGTTGACGTTACTTCGATTTGAGTTATAATTTCTCTGATACGTGTACTTCCATTTCAAAGTCAAATTGTAATTTTTTTAAACATTATATCACATGGATTAATTTGAAGCTGCATGGTTTATATTACAAAGACTTATCTATTGAGCAAGCCTCTGCTACTAAGCGAAAGATCATAAGAGTTATTTGTTGTCAGACGATTATAATTCTAAAAACAAAGGTCTGGACTATGTGTAAAAAATTATGTATTTGTTTGATTGGTTATTGAATACAATGCAGACTAATTTATAATTGATTTTGTTTATCTAATGTTTGTATAATGTTTACTTTTTATTGTTTCCTTGATTAGCTTTCATTAGAAGATTTATTGTAATTTACAGGTATAACAATTCTTAACTAAACTTAACTAGGACGTCCATAATTCTATAAAAAATACAGTTTATCAGTCCATACAACATTGAAATAGACAAACAGCAGAATTAATAATAAATAAACAATCAGCGCAATTAAACAATTGTTTTCAATTTAAATTTTTAATTTTAGCAACAAGAAAGTTATTGAGAAACTAATGTTCAGAATATATAATTGTAAATTGATATAAATCTAATTTAATGCAATGTTTAATTTACCGGGTTGGCTGGATAACTAACTTTAACGACCGACATAACACGCGAGTTTCAGATAAAAACATGAAATACGTGTCGACTTCAGTCTACAGAATTAAAAGGAAATACAAATACCGGACTCTGCATGTCTTACTTTATCTACATTGCGTGCGTAACAAGCATTGTTCCTTTTTACTCTCGAAACAAAATTTAATTCCCTTCTCGATCAAAAATAGTTGAGCGGTAACTAATTTCGTCGCCTGTTGCCGCCATCAATTGTGTTTCTCTCTTGACGACGTCTGCCAGTGTTTCGCGTCAGTTCTTTAACGTCATTATTTGTTAGCTTTGTTAGGCGGCGCCTTTGTGGTACGCATAAATCGAGAACAGCTTTTGTTGCAGAGAGAGAAAGAGAGTGCAAGGCAATCGTACATGCCAAGTCGACATGATATTTCTAGTCAATTCTCGGCATGAACAATAAAATGAGCCGTTGTTCCTGCCACAAAGCGACAAAAGCTTGAGCTTTAACAGCGTTTCTTAATTAATCGTGCACGCAAAGCTTTTGTGCCATTGTTGATTCTTTGCGCGGGCGAAATGCTGCGTATTGTAATAGACGTGATGTGATTTGTAAATGACTTGAGCTTGAAATTAAACTTCAAGAATTAGTTTGTACTTGTTAACCTGACAAATTGTAACGATAATATAAATTGCCTTCGGTTATAACTTTTTTAAACATTCCAGATTTAAGTTGCTCTCCAAAATGCAAGCGAGAGTTTCGGGCGCAACGGTAACGTCTGTGACCCAGATTCGAGTAGTCTCAAGTTGAGATATCGGCAACGTTTACAGCTCATTATTTCTTTAATGAGTCTCGACCTAGCGCTCCACATCAGTTTTCAACAACAAAACTTTGAATGCATTTTCTTTTGTGCAAACTGTTCATTATGTTTCTATTATGTAAAGAATGGATCCTCGTCAACTGCATGGGTTACTTTAGCCCTACTATTATTATTAATTTATTCTGATATCACATGCAACTACGGATATTCCCCTATTGTAACAATGACAGCAGAGTTCAAACCTCATCATCATCATCTTCATCATCATCATCATCATCATCATCATCATCATCATAATCATCATCATAATCATCAACGCCAATGACAACAAGTTATTTAAATAACAACAAGTTATTTAAATTTTTATCGGCCGATAAATAAAACTAATACTTAATATAGTCATGTAAGTCTCGTATTGCGTTAATTCTCTTCAAAAGATGATGAGAAGGAGATGAGAAAAGATGAGAGTCGGCGTGCTGACAGAGGATTATCGATTGAAGACAGACGTTGTTGATCTGTTGGACTGATAACTGCTGCAGCGAAGAGGACATGAATCATCATTGATTCTAAATCAGACTTACCATGCAGTCAATACTGACTAAGCTGCCTGTTCGCGCGCTACAAACAGCAGATGAACAAGTAAAGTTTAATCAGCGCCTTACAATGTTAGTCACAATATAATTCCTATACAGCAGGGCAGGATTTAGGTTGGGGGTTTTTGATTTCCAAAAAATGACTAACTTTTTTAAACATTTTCATTTGGTTGGGTTTGAGCAGTTGACGATCTTTTTTATTTATTTTTTATAACAAAATATCTTAAATTGTAAAAAATAGATTTTTTTTGTTGGGGGGGGGGTAGATTTAAATCCTAACCCCCCTCCTTAAATACGACCATGCTTGACGTCTTTGTGTAGGAGTAATGCCTTTTTCATTATTTCTTGTACTGCTCTAATTATGATTAAATAAATAAAATATTTAAAATCGAGATGCAGACTCAAACTATGCTTTTGACAAATCTAGCTGCAACTAGACTCCATTGGAATCATTTAGTCATAGAAATGTATGGATTAGTGGTAAGAATGGAAAACATGGTGTTTCATCAATTAAGGCATTCAATGCAGCATTCTGACAAATACATTTTCCTGTAGTGAAATATTACATCGTATGCTGCACGCTAGCAAATCTCGTTTTGAGGCTTTAAATTGTGAAGCGATTGTAACAAATTAATGAATTATAATGATTAATTTCATAATATTCCTTAAAACGTTGCCAACTCAGTCAAATAGAATAGAAATAGAACTTAGTTACAGCATTTGCTGTACACTATGACGTAATCAGCTGGTTTGTACTCAGTATTTACGTACAACTGTGCTAGATCTCGCTGATGTGCGGGAAAACAAACACGACACACACACTCAATGAAATCCGACCCGCCTGAAAGTCGATCCGACTGAATGAAGAAATATTGTACATTTTCAGTCTCGGGCCGATAATGCGGATTATCTTCGTACAACAGCTGCAAATAGTCTGATAAAATTATTGAGTTTTGCGTCAACCTCGTCCAGCGGTCGAACAACGTCCAGTCACTATGTCTCGCCGCCGTACCGCAGTGAGCCAAAGCATCAGCAGCTTCATGCTTCGACCGACTTTGAAGATTCTCGTACAGCCTTGCTGTAAGTACTACTACACACTCAGTCTTGCATACAGCAATCTTTGTATACAGCAAGCTTTGCATACAGCAAGCCTTGCATACACTCATCCTGGCATACACTCATCCTTGCATACAGCAAGCCTCTTGCATACAATCTGCCTTGCATACACTAGCCTTGCATACACTCAGCCTTGCATACACTCATCCTTGCATACAGCAAGCCTCTTGCATACACTCATCCTTGCATACACTCATCCTTGCATACACTCAGCCTTGCATACACTCATCCTTGCATACACTCATCCTTGCATACACTCATCCTTGCATACACTCATCCTTGCATACACTCATCCACGCATACACTCATCCTTGCATGCATACAGCCTTGCATACAGCAAGTCCTTCTACACTCATCCTTGCCTGATATCCTTAGTCTGCTATTTTTTAGTTTGTTTCGTCATTTCATTTGAACACTGCCGTTTGATTACGCACATAGGGATCATTCAAATATGACGTCACGCAGGAGGGGAAGGGGTCGTCGAAGTGTGACAATTTGTGACAAGGTGGGAGGGGGGTTTAATCCGACGTGACGTCAAGCAAAAAAAAAATTCGTAGCCCAACAAAAATTTGTGCATAGCTAAAAAAAAATTCAGAATTTTTTGATCTTTTTGGGAAATTTTGTTGTTTTTTATCGATGGCCCCCACTCGTCAGAATTTTTATCACTCAGAGGGGGAGGGGTTGAGAATTGTGACGTCATTATTTAGGGGGTCGCGAGGTGTGACAGATTGTGACAAGAGGGGGGGGGGGTAAAAAATGCTGAACAAATGCGTGACGTCATATATGAATGACCCCATAAGATCCAGTTACTTATTGTTTCGTACTTAAAAATGAGAGAAAATACGTTGTAATAATTAGAAAATTAAAATAAATGAACTAAATTTTAATTAAACGAAATGACAATAATTTATTATTGTAACCTTTCAATGACCAGTTGAAATTAAACTGGTAAGAATTAGCCAACGTTGAGCTCATTGAAAGATCTTTGCATGGAAGTAAATGTCGTAACTCAAATAAAGCTATTTATATACAAAATTGTTCCTTAGTTGTATTGCAATAAAATGTCAATTTCACGTTTCCGTTAGCTTTCATTCTCTCTCTTAACAGTTGTAAGTCAAAATAAAGATGTGGTTGAATACAAGTCATGTGTTATAATTATTGATGCATCATTAAAGGCTATACCACTCATGACTGCATTATTTATGACTGACACTATTTGTGACTGCACTATTTGTGACTGCACTATTTGGGACATCGATATTTGTGACTGCACTATTTGTCTGAAGGATCTTCACCCTCCATGCAAATTCCGTTATTTCATAAAAGCAATCTCATGTTCAATTTCCAATCTGTTACAAATAAAAAAGGCAACAGCGTCAATATCCGGTTAAATTTTTTCTGGATAAATGCATCACTTGAACATTCCTCTGCCAGGAGGTGACTAGGTCAATTTTATATTTATCTAGAAGTCATTAAAAAGTCGAAAACTAATTAATTGACTGGTTGAACGATGAATTGTTCTGTTTGTTAGCTCGGAAAACTCTAACAGAAAGTCTTTTACGAGACTAGCTGACACTCTCTGATAGACACTGACACTGTCTCAAAGACAGACAGTGTCAGTAATCAACTGATCATGTCACACCTGCAAATAGTTAAACACACCGTGATCACAATACTTAAAGAAATTACTGCAATATATTTTTTCTAATTACATTTCATATAATCGAGATAGAAGCGTAGGGTATATTGAGGTAAAATGGCGAAATGGGTTGATGCATAAATAATATTATCATTAGGAATTAGACAACAAAGCCCGATAGGGTTGAACATGCACATGTTGTTTCTGACAGGGTTCAACATGCACGTGCCTGACAGGGTTCAACATGCACGTGTCAGACAGGGTACAACATG
>JAQFYQ010000982.1:0-14554 GCA_034694885.1 Buchholzia appendiculata | reverse complement strand
TAGTAGTATAGTCAAGATATGGACATAGAGGCTCTATACGCCTGAGTCCATAATACACTTTACGTTACGTTAATGGTAAGTCTTTTTGAGCCTAAAATGCCATCGGTTATTTCGTCTTCAAATGTTATACCTGCTTGATTGGTAACGTACAGCCATCAAACTATGTAAACTATCTTAAATGCACTATTTTCATAGTGTGAACATAGAGGATTTTTATTTTCCGTGGAAAATAATTATATTGCATGTGTCAGTTATCTGAGTAATATCTTTATAAAATTTGTGTAATGTATGCGCTAATCGGTTCTCCTATACTTTAGTACACTAATGGGATAAAAATCAACAGGGTAGGGTACGTGTTCAAGAAAAATCATGAAAAAATGTTTCAAATGTTAAAATTTAAGGATGGAAAACTGTTCTCTAAGTCCTACCCTAACCAAAACCCCAACCAAAACCCGACTTATAACCCCAACCCTAACCCTACCTTAACCCTAGCAGTTTCTCGGGTAGTACTAATGACCGCAGCGGACCCTAGAATGACCGCAGCGGACCCTGTAAATCTAGATGTCGGTCTAGATGTCAGTCTAGATGTCAGTCTAGATGTAAATCTAGATCTCAGTCTAGATGTCAGTCTAGATGACAGTCTAGATGTCAGTCTAGATGTCAGTCTAGATCTCAGTCTAGATCTCAGTCTAGACTATGTCAGCCTAGATAGACATGATCTAATCTAAACTGATATCTAGACTGATATCTAGACTGACGGCTAGATTGACATCTAGACTGACATTGTCTAGACTGTAATCTAGGCTGATATCTAGACTGAGATCTAGACTGACACCTAGACTGACATCTAGACTGACATCTAGACTGACATCTAGACTGACATCTAGACTGACATGTAGACTGAGATCTAAACTGTAATCTAGACTGACATCTAGACTGACATCTAGACCGACATCTAGACTGACACCTAGACTGACATCTAGTCTGATATCTAGACTGATATCTAGACTGACATCTAGACTGACATCTAGACTGGCATCTAGACTGACATGTAGACTGACATAATCTAAGCTGTAATCTAGACTGACATCTGGACTGACATATAGACTGACATAGTCTAGACTGTAATCTAGACTGACAGAGTCCGCTGCGGTCATTCTAAGGTCCGCTGCGGTCCGCTGCGGTCATTAGTACTACCGCAGTTTCTCATGCAGTGTACTAAAGTAAAGGAGAACCCGGTAATCTGTGCCGAAGTCTGTGCATCAATTATGCGTTCTGTGTAAACATAACATAACATATAACATAACGTGCATTATGGAATTAGGCAAGCCTCTGTGTCCACATCTTAATTAATAAAATAAGTAGATAAATACATTAATAATTGTGTCATTTTTTATATTCAATCATTCCGGTTAATAGACATGTATAATCGAAATACATAGGTTCCTTTGCCAAAAAGTTATCTAGATTATTTTTAAAACTGTTAACAGATGAAGAGGTTACAACAGCATCAATCAGTAAAGAACTGAATGCGCTTGAATCACCACACCCTGAAGGCAATTAGAACTCAGCTGTAGTTAATGGTTAAAGTAATTGTTGTTCTAATTGACCTACGCTGTTTTCTTTATTCTTCTTTTTAGGTTTTAGTCTTCTTTTTCTTTACTTTAACCTCTGCACCTTCAATCTACAACTCCTCTTAGTGGTTCATACAGCCCATCTAGTTATATTCGTTCTAACGGTGCCTTTCTTCTATTCACGTACCTTTGCTCACCAGTAAATCAAGATAAGTGCAATGAAAGTTGGAAGTTCTGTATTATACTACTGATAGGCCAAGGTGGTGAACCAAGCAATTAACTATGTAGACGATGATGAGTTCTCAAAACTCGGCTCTTGATAATGATCATTATACTAACGACTTCGCGCATCTATCATACCCCTTTGACATGAAGATCACAGAACATAGCATGTCTTGTTATTTAGGGTTATTCCTTGAACAGACAAGTGCATTTAGACCTTTTTCAGGGGTCACTCGAAGCAACAGACCTTGTCCAGGGGTCACTCACAGCAACAGACCTTGTCCAGGGGTCACTCGAAGCAACAGACCTTGTCTAGGGGTCACTCGAAGCAACAGACCTTGTCCAGGGGTCACTCGTAGCAACAGACTTTGTCCAGGGGTCACTCACAGCAACAGACCTTGTCCAGGGGTCACTCAAAGCAACAGCAGCATGGATATTGGTACTCACTGTTACTGAGGTGTTTCCTTCTGCAATCGTGCACTAGCAGATTTTTAGCCCTGTAGTCGGCTGTTTTGAACGTCATAAATATATTCCTTGTTATACATTTATGTTGTAGTGTAGCTTTCGTATACTTGTGTAGAGTTTGTTCTAAAATGGTGACGTCAATCGGATTTGAAGGCAGTGCTAACAAGATTGGCATTGGAATTGTGCGAGATGGAAAAGTTCTGTCGAATCCTCGGCGCACCTTTATCACTCCGCCTGGACAAGGTTCATGATAAGATCTTATATTCCATGTTCATCTGATGGATTTCAAGTTGTCTATGCTGACTGTTATGCAGATTGGCAGTTCTATTGAAGTATAACTTTTTAGTAGTTTTACTATGATAATGTTACACTTGTTATAAGTACAATTAATCAGCAGCTAAATTGTAAGAAGTATGTAAATATTACTGTTCGGTTGATGTAGACTAATTGGACACAAATAATAAGTTGCCAAGTGACTCGAGCCCTTTAAAAACTAAGAACTTTAAGAACTTTTAAATGATGAGCTATGATGTCTTTTTAGATGCAGGTGTATTGCATAGAGCACTGCTATTTGTTACGTTCTTTGTTGAATGTTATGTGTTTGGTGTTAAGTATTTTGTGCCATGTGTTAAGTTCGGCATTACATATTAAGTGCTATCTGTGTGTGGTTAAAGGATGCTTGTTGGGTGTCATGTGTTGAGTGCACTATTGCTTTTTATTCATATGATGTTGTGTGTGTGTGTTGTATTGTTTTAAGTGTGACACTTTGATTGTGTTGTTAGATGTTTTCTGCTGTGACACCTCGTGGGTGTCTCTTGTAAGTTGTAACCCATGTGTGGTTCTCTCTAAATATTGTTTGTGCAGGAAAGTGTCGCATAGCTGTTATGATCATCATCATCGTCATTTGTCATTTACTATCTACCTTTTTATCGTTCACAGTTATCACTAATGGAAATTAAATTAGGTTGGACATTGCCAAAATGTTTTCCTCTGCAATTGACCTTTTTGGGATAAGTGATCTTCGCATTTTTAAACGTCTTTGCTAAAACTACTTCCGTCTGTAAAAAAAACCTCTTGGGTACTGTAAAATATCTATGAACTGCGCACTAACGTCTCAGATTCCTATCTAAATAAAAATATTCATAAAGCAACTCGCATAATTTTTGCGAAATTGCATAGTAGACAAACAATTTAATATCGGCGCGGCGTAGATATTTATTTGTAAGAAATATGAGACTTTAATGCGTAATTCTGGGCTGTATTTAAGTCTTTCTTCAAGACGGAAGTAGTTTAAACAAAGATTATAAAATGCAAAGATTATAAAACTGCAGAGCACATGCATTTCAGCATGTTATAATTTATGATTAATGAGACTGTTGTCATGTGATGATTGATTAGGCTTCCTACCACGTGACACTGCCAAGCATCACAGGAGCTGTGTCCTCGTAGTTCTGAGGGAGGCGTTGGATGAAGCAGCCATCACTCCCGACCAGATTGATGTCGTCTGCTACACAAAAGGTTGTCAATCTAAAAGCTCTGAGTTTTCACTACAATATTGTTTTTGTTGCTGATAATTTCATGGTAGTGTTATTATTTTTAGTCATTGAGTGACCGTAACTCAGTGTCGGATTTGTGAAAAAAATAGGTTGGGGTTGAACGAGCAGTCGCGGGGTGGCGATGGTCCAAAGTTTCCTGACAAGCAAGAGATGTAGAGAAGGTCCAAAAATTTCTGCAACGGTCTAGTATTTCTGATGACCAGGGGGTGGCGACGGTCCAAGATTAGGTAAATCCTCCCCTGAACATTTTTCAAAGAAGGTGGGGTGGTGCCATCCACCAGGTGGTTCCATCTCCCCTATAAATCTCACAATATTTGATTTGAAATGAAATTGAACGATTAATGTAAAGGTAATTTGATTAGTTTTTTTAATTACTTAGCCCTATGTTGAAATGTGCTTCAGATGATGAGCACATCACGGTGCATTTTGTCTAATTAACTCTGCTGTGTCACTGATCTGTTACATTCTGTGACACTAATCTGTTAAACCAGTGACATTGGTGTTCTGCTTGTTGCTAGGTCCTGGAATGGGTGCTCCACTTATTTCCGTAGCCGTTGTCGCCCGAACTGTCGCCCAGTTGTGGAACAAACCGCTCATCGATGTCAATCACTGCATCGGACGTATCCTTGTCTCACATATCACGTTGTTTAATATGATTTTTTGTTCTGTGCTGCTGTGGGAATACTATCTACAATTGAGGTG
The DNA here is from genome assembly GCA_034694885.1 of Buchholzia appendiculata. Classification (NCBI taxonomy): domain Eukaryota; kingdom Metazoa; phylum Annelida; class Clitellata; order Enchytraeida; family Enchytraeidae; genus Buchholzia; species Buchholzia appendiculata. The sequence continues at coordinate 10,035 of JAQFYQ010000982.1, read as the reverse complement.
CAAATCTAAATGCACCTAATGGATTGTTTGAAGGCTAATTTGATGTGGATTGCTAATTGTACTTAAACTTAGTTAATGGTGCTTAAACTTGGTGTGTCCTTAACGGCGATGAACGTTAGATATTGAAATGGGACGTCTAATCACAGGAGCCGTCAATCCAACAGTTCTGTACGTCAGCGGTGGCAACACTCAGGTCAGGACCGGTTCTCTGACGCTAATAAATTTAAGTTCTGTAATGTTTTTAAAATCTGGTTGAATGCGGTTCGAATATGGGTGAAGATTGGTTAAGATCCTGTTTTTGTAGAGAATGGTCATTTTGTACATGTTTTGCTCATTGTAACATGGAAGATCTAACATTGAATGATTCATTGATTATAATGATGATGGTGGTGTAGTTTATATACTTTATTTAATTTATTTCAGACTAATTGCGTAACAGATGGGCTTCTATGTGTTGTTTCAGAATGATTTACAAGTATTATCACCAAATGCCTACTAGAGACTAAATATCCCGTCGAACTTGTTGTAATGCATAATGTAATTTAACAAATATCGACTTTAATGAAGAGAGAAACAAAGTAAAAGAGAATATACATGTCGGTTTATTTTTGTGATTTTATTCAACTATTTTAAAAATTGGATGAAAGAAGCACAAAATGTACAAGGAAAACAGAAAGAAGACTAAAGCATTGCTTTTATGTACAAAAGCTTTCACAAGCCAAGCATTTCATCCATTTATTACATACATTGATGTTGACTTGTCATCGGATACCATGAATTACTTTAAAGACAAAGTACTTTTTATGAATACTTTGATGCAGATTAGTAGTCATGGCGTCCTGGGATCTGCTTTTAGCAGAATACACTTTCTTAAAGTAACAGAACTTGTGAATTTTTCTACTGAGAAATTATTCATTCCATTAGCTATTTATTTATTGTGTGAATGCTTTTGACGGGGATACCGTTTAATCAGTGTCCACTGCTGTCTAGTCGTCAGGTTTGATTCGACACATTTGTGATCAGCCTAGGTGCCCTAGAGCTGAACTTCGCCTGGCAAGGTGCCCTCTGAACTTCGCCTGGCAAGGTGCCCTCTGAACTTCGCCTGGCTAGGTATGACTCATGAACTTCGCCTGGCTAGGTATGACTCATGAACTTCGCCTGGCTAGGTACGACTCATTGTTCAGAGGTTGCATGTGATTCTTGTATCTAATACATTCGTCTTGCTAGGGAGACTCGAGCGGCCTGAAACGCAAGCTTCTTGTTGTGGCTTCTTTGACTATTCGACCATCCAGCATTGAATATAGGCTATTGTTTTTCTGTACTATGATGTGTTGTTTTCAGTTTTATAAGAGCTATTGAATTGTTTTCTTTCTGTTTGTAGGTAATTGCTTACTCGCAGAAACGTTACAGGATATTTGGTGAGACGATCGATATCGCTGTCGGCAACTGTCTCGACCGGTTTGCGCGAGTTCTCGAACTGTCGAATGATCCGAGTCCAGGCTATAACATCGAACAGATGGCAAAACGGTTAGCATCTTCAATTTATCTGTTTTTGTGTAAAAAAAAGTTTAACAAAGTTGCCTCAGGCTTACATTGCTACCATGCTTGAAGCACACGCTTAGAGATTCAGCGTATGTAATGCAGTTTGCTGGATGGACCTTTGGACTAATGATATTTAATTTATTTAATATATTTAATTTGTTATTTATTTAATTCTATTCGTTATCACCTGCTGTAATTTTTGTGTTGATTTATTTATTTAGCTTTGTTTGATTTATTTTGTGTTTTGTTGCTGTCATGAAATGTGACGAATTAAAGATTATATATAATGGCATTTAGAGTGAAGGCTTGGTGTAAGTATAAGACCATGAACTTGTTGATAGTCAAGAGTTCTGAACTGTAGGCTTCAGTTTCTATCATCTTATGCAGAAGACACAAGTGTTAGAACATTGTCATCATTTCTTTCAATCTTAGATTTTATCCTTGCATTTGTTGTTGAGGTGTGGAACATGTAACATCATTGAATATGACTTTATAGTGAATATGATGTGTATAGAGGATTGTTTTAAAAGCAGTCCGTTGTATCTAATCAAACATCGTTATAATATGGGTCAATGTGTTTATCACTAGAAGATTGTGTAAACCATGTTCTATGTTCTACACTGTTTGTTTCATGTAGGGGTAAGAAGTTTCTAGAACTACCGTACGTTGTAAAGGGAATGGATGTTTCCTTCTCTGGTCTGTTATCATTCATCGAGGTTTGTTTTCTCAAGTCTCAAATAACATTTATTTAAATAACGGTATATTAACTTTATCTTGTGTCAGTAGTTAGTCTAGTTAGCAACTAGTGTGAGTTTTTATGTTTTTTTTATGCGGTGTTTTACTGTTTTTATTTGAGTAGTTAAATAATTCATATGCGTTATATATTGTATTTTATTACAAGCATTGTCATTATGCTATTGTTTTATGGTAACTGCATATGTTTGTTTAAAGGGTCACCGTCAGGGCTTGATCGGCCTGATGGTCCTAAGTTTTGACATTGAGTCTTTACTGCAATATTTTACTGTATGTCAAATTTTCAAACTTGAATGCAAATAAATAAAATAAACAAGTAGTTTCTAAGAATATATTGTGTTCAAATAATGTTATCCTGACACTGTGGACACATGCTGTGTGAATATTTCCATTTTAACTTTAGAAGTGCAACATTCCATGCAGTTAGAATAGATGCATGGAAATTATACCCTAAATTATGGCCAAGTCCACTCTCGATGCGGAGGTAGCCGAATCGGAACAAGTCTAAAGGAAAGGAGAGGAAATCAGTATCGTCGAGGCGGAGTAAAGTGCAGTAAGAAAACAGACAGGTTGGATAAGAATGACAATGAATGTCGAGATAGACACAAAGACATTATGATCAAATTTTTTATTTATATTTTGTATTGTTTTACTGTTGCCGTTAATAAAATATTTTGTTTTTATGCAAGCGAAGCAAATCTGATATACAGCTGAGATTATGTTTAGTTAATTTCAATGATTCCAGTGTCAGCGCAAAGCTTTGTTGCATATCTTTAATTTGATGTGCATCTTTAGGAACGTGCGCTTGCATTGATAAAGTCAGGAGAATATACGCCGGAAGATCTGTGTTTCTCTCTTCAGGAGACGGTCTTTGCAATGCTTATAGAAATTACAGGTAAGATCTTGACCTTTCAAAGTGAAACTACGGTATAGAATATTCTGGTTTCTTCGTACAAATGGAGACTTGGAGAGTGTGGGCTATAGTTCCCATTGACTTGATGCGTTTTGAACAAGTGGTGTCAGAAAGTTACTACAAGGATGGCAGGATCTCTGCCAACAAGTATGCCATATTTGAAAGAGAATCATGTCAGCATCAGAGATCCTGGTGCCATACTCCGTACTGAATGATGTTTTGCACATGTCAGAACCTACTAGCATGATTGGGTTGGTTACATTGTGGCCAGTGATGTCGGGCTTTACCATAAATCTCCCACGTTGTTCCATGCGCTCAACAAGGCAAGCAGCAAGTGTTGACGACAGGAAGGGCATTTGGATGTAAAACTTTTGCTTCAATACAAATTTAAAATCTCAAGTACGTATGCTCTGCTGGGTTTAATCACAGTGAACATGCTTTTAAAAAGTTGCCGTCTAATTATTATAGAGAAACCATTTTGGTAATGTCCAACCCTATTTAATTAGACCCAGTGCTAATTGTGGCCAGGCTGGGTGATAAATGACGATGATGATGACATTGGCTTAGAGTGCAGCGACTATCTGTGTTAGGTAATATTTATTTGTAGAAAGAGCCACGGATAACTGCGTGAGGTTATATTTATTTATTGTAGAATGAGCTGTGGCTATCTGTGTGACATTATATTTACTTGTTGTAGAAAGAGCCATGGCTCACTGTGGGTCCGAGGAAGTTCTCATTGTCGGCGGAGTTGGCTGTACGTACTTTGTACTAATTGATGATGATAGTGCTCTGTCCGAAGACAGGTCCTGGCGATGGTTATTTGTCTTGCTTATTATTACGCATGACTTTTACCACCGATCTACTAGGCCAGATGAGCACGGGTGGGCGGCCAAAGGTCCTCCCCTTACAATCAATGGAGTGTTAACAATTTTCCCAGATTTGCTACTGAACACAATCAGTCGTTGCAGAGAGGCGAACCTCTTCACTGCGAGGCGTGAACGCTAACGACTGACCTATACGGTCACTTGTACTAATGAAAATTACATTAAATGTAAACAGACAGTAATTCTGGTTTCGGTGTCAATGTTTGTCATGTCACTGGACTCCCTAATGACCTGCTGTATTTAAGAAAATAATATATTATTTATATATATTATAATATATATTACTTGCTTAGTTGCTTAATGCTTTTACTTGCTTAGTAAATTGTTGGAGGTAGAGAAGGTCTACACAAACGATTTTAGCCGAGTGTTGATAGGTACAGACGACAAGGGAAAGGATATGCTAGCACCCATCCTTGAACTGTGAGTGGGGGTTACCAACAAATAAGGAACGGGGTTATACTAATATATATATCATATGTCTAAATAATATTAAACTCACAGTTTGATATTTTTAATAAAATCTGCTTCCGCAATTTTGATGTACATTTGATGCTACCTTCTGTTGTATCCAACTGTAGATGTCTGCTAAATGAGTGGGACTTTGTTTTTGCCTATCAATTCCGCTGTTAAGTTTTGTATGCCAAACTGTGTTTGATTAAATTAGCTTTACTTTTTATCCTTATATTACTAATATTGAATTACTATCTACATTTTCTGTGATCGTTTACAATTCAGAAACTGCATAACCCATCTGATCTTGCAATTTATATTTATTTACTTCCATTCCTTACTATGCGAGTATATGGATAGACATGTAGACTCGCTGAATGGCTGTGTAGGTAATGAACACTTGCAGAAGATGATGGGTGTGATGGCTGCAGAACGTGGCGCACGTCTCTTCGCCACAGACGAGCGATTCTGCATAGACAACGGAGCGATGATAGCCCACGCAGGAGCGGAGATGTTCCGCAGCGGGCACGTCACCAAATGGGAGGACACATTCTGCACGCAACGGTACGTAGCTGCGATTTTCTGCACATGACCTGTCCTCGGGTCATAGCCTGTCTGGAGGTCATGACCTGTTGTTGGGTCATATACTGTCTCGAGGTCATAACCTGTTGTTTGGTCATAACCTATCTTTAGGTCATGAACTGTCCTTTGGCCTATCTGCAGATTGGTGTGCTTCATTAAATCTCGGATGTGATAACAGTTTATGCAACCTGACGTCAGTATATTGTATAGCTACTCTTGTAGTTATATAACCTTGTGATGCTCTTTATAGTGATTCAAGTTATCGTTGGTCTGTGTTACAGGTTCAGGACAGATGAAGTACAAGTAACGTGGAGGGAAGACTAGAACGTACTCAGCTGCTGTCTCCGTGTGTCTTGGACGTTTAAATAGAAGAACTCTAGCATGTCTAACTGTGTTCAAAACCAGCACGTCTAACTGTATAAAAAACCAGTCATATCTTTGTGAAGTCATGCAGACATTTAACTGTTATCAGACTGTGTCATATACATATAGTGTGCTTCGTTAAAACTCTGATGTAGCAACAGTGTTGATCACTTCCATTATTATTATTGGAGAAATTGAAACCGAGTGCTCAGGGTGCACATGATCGCTACATGTGAAGAAGGAACATGTCCGTTGTTGGAGACGTCTAACATTCGTGGCAAGGAAAACTGAAGTTAAATGTTGAATAATAACTCTTGGAACTCTTGGAAGCTATCTTTGTTCCGAGGGTTTTTCTGGTCGGTTGGAATTTTACAGTTTATCACTGGGTGCTATGCACTATTGAACTTGTCACCAGTTAAATTTATAATGGTTATGGAAGGCGCTTCTGAAGGTCTTATTCCGGCCTTGATCTTAGAGGACTTGTGTGCAAAGTCATTAAACATCAGCCATTGCCAGAGCTTGCCTATGAGCAGAGCACTTTCACATCATGATCAGTAAATCTAATTGTAATTATAGAATATAAAATTTGTACTGAAAACTATCATCAATAAATATTAATTAAAATCATTAAATTAATTAATAAATGCCAGTATAATATTAGTTTTATGACTTTTAGCTCAGGCAAAGGTAAGTCCACATAAACATTTGGTTTCAATAAGGAACACAGAAAAGATATGTACATTTGATATCATTTTCGGTTTCAGTTGAAACAATAATCCACATATAATGTACAAAGGTCAGATACTTCAATAATAAGTTGAGCAATCGTTTTACAGACGGCACAAACACTGCTGGACTAGTTTAACAATATGTGAAAACAAAAATAATAAAAACTGCTTCAATTTTCTGTAGTTATGTAATTAGGTTTTCCCTAACTCTCAACCCCAAACATGCAAGTAGATTAATGTCGGACGAGATCATTACCAATGTCTGCACCGAGTATTTATATCTTTTCAAAAGCAATAACTTAAACGTTACAATGTCATTGTCAATATAATGAAATAGCAAATAAAACTGAAATTAGCCCAACAGTGACAAAAACAATTGAATTAATAATTGAATAACTAATAATAACGAAATAAATGGATAAATAACAAAGCACTTAGTCATCATCATCATTTATACAGTTAACTAGCAACCAACTGCCAACTAACAAATCTTCTATGGTGCACATTTAACCATAAATTTCTGTCATTAATGGAGTATAGAAAATCAAAATTTCCAAATCTTGAAACAATATTGTTGAAGAAAAGATGCAAGACATTTCTAAGATGATTTCATAAAGAACAGAATAAATCAGATCATGCCTAAATAATTTTAAGCAATTGCATACCTATGAAACTGAAAGACTTAATAGTGCATCATCTAGTTTAACAACAAGTAATTTAACGCGGAACAATTTAAATATTACAGGCACAGCATTCAAGAATAACATAATTGCTCTCATATTTGTATTTACATTAAATATACATACTGTACAACAAGATTGCTCAGATGAACTGAGCCCACATGATCCTCATAACTAAAGCAGCACCGTACATAAGCGGATATGGTTTGTTTTACATTTTAATTTTTATGATACACAGTTGATAATATATAATTCACCATATTTGTTACATCAAAGTTTCTACTTCAAAAACGAGTCAGAAAAATTTACCAATAACAAAGCTCACTCTGCAGAGGGTTTGACTTCCAAAAAAAAAAATGTATTTTTTATAAATGTCCAATTATTGTCCATTTTGAGGAAGGGGTTTGAGGTTGAAAACGATTTAGAAAATGTCCCAAAATATAAATTTTAATTTAAAAGTTCATAGAAGGGGAGGGGGATTTTTGATAAGTAACCCCCATTAAATACCTTTTCTGATCCGAACCATTTATTGTTCGTTCTTGCATTTAGTAAAATGTGGTCAATCTGCTGCAATGCCATGGGTGCCAGAGCCTATAGGGCAGACACGGCATTTGCCGTGCCACTTTTTAGTTGTATAGCATTTTTGCCATGCCACTTTTTAAGTCTGAATAATTATTTAATACATGATTTTTGAAATTTGCCGTGCCACTTTTAAAAATGTTCTGGTGTTTATGTGCAATGCTCGACATCATTGAGCACAACAAAATTAAACAATAACCATTTAAGCTACATTATACAAAATATAAACTTGCTACAAAACTTACATCTGTAGCTTTTTGATAGCTCTCAATCACACTGTACAATACATAAATACAATGTAAAAAGCACCGAGATCATAAAGCAACTGACTCGTAAACAATTATCGTGGACTTACAAAACAAATATACAATCATGCATTACACATTCATATAAATATATCATGCACAAACACATTAAGTGCATACAATTGCTTGAATATTAAAGTACCTACTAATTCAAAACATTTATTTTAAACATTAACTGCACAACGAATGATAAATTACTATGCTTAAATCGTATGTTTGTCGGGTGTAGACCTTAATCTCAGTACGTCTTGCATACATCTTCAGCATTCATTGTCAAATGCAGAATTTTCGTTTTACAAGAACTTACTCTTGAATACATCAGAGCAGTAGTCGAATTACCCGAAAATTAAGTTTGGATAAATAAATTAATGAGCAGAGGGAGGGAAATTTTCCTTTAAACACTCTCTGATGAACAGTGGAAAAAAATTGAAGGCGTCCCATGGGGGTTTATTTAAAATAAGTTGAGGGTCCTGTCGAGAAATAGGTTCCTCAAGCACTATAATTCAAAGAGTACATAAGTCTTAAGTTACTAAACAAAACAGAACCTAAATTAATGAGTTATTTCCATGTGAAGTTGACCCTCTACGTGATCTATTATCGTCTTTATCAATAACATCCTAGCCTCTGGTTCTGACATTGCCTTCTGCAGTGCCACTACGTCTCTGATAGAAAACTTGGTAAAAATATCGCATGCTTTGTCATACAGCTTTTGCTTGTTGATGGCATCCATTTCTGTCAGAATTTGACCGACACTTTTGAACTTGCTCCGAGAGTTTGCATAGGCACCGATACCTCCCATAGTAGCACCTTCAAGACAACAAAAATCAACATAAAAATATCAACTACTTTCACCTAATAACTACATGTACAAATGTTTTACGGTTATTGTTATCATACATAATTTGCGCTCTTACACTTATTTGCAACAAAACCACAAAGTAGTCAACATAAGTAGCAGAAAATAAGAAGCACTGGAGCACTCAGTGAAGTAGTAATTTTCTATTTAGAAAATTATATAAAATTAGATGCCATACTTCAATCTAGAAGAATTCGTAGTAAATTCCTACAAATTAAAAACAAATTGCAATTATATTAAGTTCTTTGAAGAATTAAATCCCTTTGTATATTAGACAGTATTATTTGTCAGTAATATTACTATTTAAATACTTAAGTACCGGTACCGGTAACCACTCAGTTGCAAGTGACACTGAGCATTGACCATGCTCTCATTTTCATGATACCTAACCCATGTTGCCAATTGCCATATTAAAAACTGGCACAAAATGATGGTGATGCCACTGATATTACATAACAGAAATAAATATTATAATAAATAACAAATATTCAATGCTTAACAATGAGCCATCCTACAACACTTAGACTATGATAAACAAAGAATGTCAATTATGACAATAACTTACTCATTAATATGCATAAAATGTTGAACTATTAACTAAACAGTTACCATTTCAATAATTTATCCCATTTTTATAAATTGCACATGTTAATTTTAAATACGAGAGATGTGTTGACTACTTAATATTCATGTCCTTTTTACCAATGGCGAGTCCTACTGGTCCAGCGAGTAATCCACCAATGACCGTTGCGACACCAGTAATAACACCTCCCTTCAGTGATTCAGTTACTGTAGTCTGTAGCTTTTCTTCCTGTGCAAGTATGGCGAGAACGTGCATGACGTCATCCACTGTCAGCACAGACACTGGAGTCGCCATGAAAGACTCGGTGGGTAATCACGAGTAAAGGGCTGCCTACAGACGGCTTGCTAGATATTACGATCTCACTACAACAGCAAAAATAAATAGTTGATTCTCCCACAGTACAATACATGAGGGATTAGATACAATTTAGGTTCTCGATCTTAGTGCACTGCATTAGAAAATGTCAAGGGGTCTTGTATTAAAAAAAGGAATTAAAAAAGAATTTAAGCTTGCAAAATGTTGTATATTCCCAACCCTAAATCTAACAGCAACCCAATTTGTAAGGTTAATAACACTAGTGATATCTGTCAAGTTAAAGTGGATTTGGGCAAATTAATGATATGGTCAGAAATATTGTGTATGCCTTACAATCTGGAGAAATGTTTAATTATGCATGTAGGAGAGAAAATCTTAAGGAGAAGATTGAGTTAGGAGGTAGGGAGCTGCAAGTTGTATGTGAAGAGTAGGGAATCCATTCCCGGACATGTGAAACGATTCCCGGGAATTCGGGAATAGAAAATTTATTTCCCGGGAATTC
>JAQFYQ010000981.1:0-14563 GCA_034694885.1 Buchholzia appendiculata | reverse complement strand
TGGCGCCCTGCAAAGATGTCAAGACATTGAGGATTGTACTATTATTGACAACAAGTGTGTTCTTACAGTTAAATCTTATTTTTTAAATAAATCAGAATTTAAATCGGATGACAGTAAGCCAAGTTATACGCATTTTACGTATTTTGGCCGCCATCTTGGAAAATGGCCGCCAGACTGCAATGACAACATGCTTCACTATCTGAAATCGTTTCAAACCCTCCAAACAATAAGTCTGTCAAATGGTATAACAATAATAATTATTTAAAGTTGTTTTTTTCAAACCATCCCAACCAAATCAAATGTTGTCACTGTTTCATTATTTGTCATAGATCGGTGGGGGGTCTCAAATTCCAAGGCCCCCACAAAACTTATTTTCCACCTGTGTGACTGCCACTCGGACCAAAATCGTTCTATATACCATTATCTTCAAATATTTGCTGAAAAACAAACTTTGTCAAAAACTTGAAATGACTGATATGCTGGGCACCCCACTATAGTCGTTTCGAAGGCCATCGCTAGAACATGTCTTTATAATAAAACTTGAAGTTGCAGGGTAAATCTTATAATTCGGATCGTAATAGAAAGCGATGAAAAGGCGAGATTGTGTTTTCACTCCTTACGACGTAGCGCATTTTCTCCCCCTGAATTGCAAGTACCCGTCTATTTATAACACATCAAGTAGAAATAATTACGTCAAACTACATTTATGCACTTTATCACAATTCTTCTGACTGTACTTTGTCTGTCTGTGTGCCCGTCTCTTTGTTATTCATTTTTTTCTCTTTATTTGTAACTCTTCGTCCTATTTGTCTTTCTACGTTTCTCTGCATGTCCTCCCAAATGTCTGCCGGTGTAACACCGGTGTCCTGTTACTCTCTAAACTGCCGCCGTCATCAATCTTTCCTCCATTATTGCGACGAGTCTCTCATCAATTATAACGTCATAGATTTTTACACGTAGTAACGTTACTGCTTTCCTGCAGCTTGAATCCCCGGCTTCGAAGTCATTTATACTTGAAAAGCGTAAAAGCGATCTAATAGACGTTATTAAACAAATAAAATTATGATTGATGAATTATAGAAAATTGTGACATCGGTCATGACGATCTGCTGCACTGTGAGAAAGAAGATTGCAGAGTGCAAGAAAGTTCAAGAAGTGCATGACAGATCATACAGTGCAAGAAAGATCATAAAGTGCAAATAAGGTCAAAAAGTTCGAGAAAGATCAACAAGTGCAAGGAAGGTCATGAAGTGTGAGAACGATCATGAAGTGCAAGAAAGATCATAAAGTGCAAGAAAGATCATGAAGTGCAAGAAAGATCACAAAGTGCAAGAAATATCACGAGTGCGAGAAAGGTCATGAAGTGCAAGAAAGATCATAAAGTGCAAGAAAGATCAGAAAGTGCGAGAATGATCATGAAGTGCGAGAAAGATCACGAAGTGCATGAAATATCACAAAGTCCGAGAAAGATCACAAAGTGCAAGAAATATCACAAAGTGCAAGGAAGATCATGAAGTGCGAGAAAGATCATGAAGTGCCAGAAAGATCGAAAAGTTGAGAAAGATCACAAAGTCAATCAGGAACGATTCATCGAGTGCGCGCTTCGCGCTGTCAATTATTGAATTCAACGAAATGAGTTACTGTTACACACGTCATATAAAATATATTCATGATATCAAGACTTTTAAATTTTAACGGACAATATACCGTTTTTGGAAAAAATTTCTATGGATCAGTCATTCTATGGTTTAACTACAGCTGTGTGGCAGAAAATCCTCTTGGTCTGTATAAAACACCTATGAATTTCGAACTAACACTTCAGATTTCGCTCCATAATAAAAAAAATATTCACAAGGAAGCTCAAATTATTGCACACAATCGCATACTGGACAAACGACTAATTTTCGGTACGGCATATTTATGTAATCTTGAAGAAATATGAAATTAATGCACAATTCATAGCCATTTTACAGTATCCAGCAGGCTTTCTGCCAACCGGAAGTAGTTTAAACATGGAAATTAACAGAAAATTCATCAATAACAGCATCAACACGTCATTACATACAAACTTGTCACTGGCTTTAATAAGCTGGTCTTAATACTGCATGTGTGTGCAAGTTGCTAGCAATATGATCGAGTAGAGTGCCCATCCCAAAGTGGTCTATTGAACGACTGCGCTTTGCAATGGCTAACTGTCATCGCCACATTGTTTTGTCACATTTTGTGATCAAAAGTATTGTAAAAATTAAATGATTTTGTCAATTAAGTAGCAGATAAGGACATATGGACTTGTTGACAATTGTTCATAACAGAATAAGTAAGGTAATCTGGACAATAATTAAATCGCAGTTTTTGCCGCGCACAACGCCTTTAGATAGATGTACTGCCCCTCAGACTCAGAACTGCCCCTCAGACTCAGAACCTTCCCTCACCGTCCGCGCCTCTGATTGGGGTCGCCTAATCAGAAGCTATGTCAGAGAAATTCTTCTTCATCTACTCGTACTTATGATTGGTATTCGAACGGTCCGTGCCGTATACTTCTTAAAGACCGTCCCCTCTCCCCGCAGGCCTCGCTTCATCTCCCCCGCCATTTCCCGCTCCATCTACCCCCACAGGCTTCGTACCATCCTCCCGTGCTGGAAGACCGTTCTAGGATGTGGTAATTTTTACACAAGGAAGATAGAATAATTTTCGGATGAATAAGAACTGATAACAGACTGTGTCTCGTCTCTTTGATCTATTTCTTCGCTATTCGCCGCGAAGACAGTTCTTGTAACAGAGCTTCGCCAGCTAGTTTTCGCTTTCTACTTCAGTACAGAATACTATAGTTCGACAACAAATGGGTTTCAAGTTATTTTGCCATCAAGCTATTGAAACAAAAAAAGTTTTGAAACTTCAACCGTAATCTGTCTCAAACAGTATAATAGTACTGTTGTATGCATATCCTTGCAATCTTTGCATGTAACCATGCTTGTATATTACAGATAGCATATTCAAATACACGCAGGTGTTTTGTTGAAATACATCTTTGGCCGTACCAAAAAGTAAATCAAGCGTATGTTTGTTTGTGATCTTAGAAATACTTAATTTCAAATACTTAATTTATGACAAATAAAGTATTTCTAAGATCACAAGTGTATACTTGATTTACTTTTTGATACATCCAGAGATACTGGATGTAATCAAAATGTAAAATGTAAAATGTTGAAACACTCAAAACCATCCACAGGTCATAGCTTCAGATCATATTACTCACTTGACATGAATCTAAACTTATTGATTCATTCAATCATTCATTCAATGATTCATTCAATAATGACACGTTATCAAGTCAGTTAACTCTTATTTTCATCCAGGGTCATCTATCTCCCCTCTGCAGGGTGGTTGAATGATCCCTCTTCAAGACAACACAATTTAAGCTATAAACCGCCCCTGATTTTATCCAGTGCAAACCTTCCCCTACACTCAAATTTGGAGTAGCCGCTCCAACTTCCTACCTACGAAATACTCCCTGTTCTAGTCACATTTATTTGCTAAAAATGTAGATTATTTCTACTCAAACCAGTACAACGGTGATAAAACAACGAAATCAATTCGTACCTCCACGATAAACTTGCGTGGAAAACGTAGGCTGAGTTGGCATTGCGAGCACCGATAGGCGTGATAATTCTCATGTAAAATGCAAGACGCAGAACTTTATGCAGGAGTCTGTCGGAAGTGGTTTCAGGAATCTGTCACTGGATGTCGCTACGGGTCCTGATCCGTCGCGGATTACTTTTACTGACGACGTGTAAATATCGATACTGGTCACTTACACCGCCCGCAGCGCCGCAACGGTCATAGTGAATGCGGGATTCAATTGGGATTTAAGCATTTTCCATAGCGTATTGTAGTTGGCAAGATGGATGGGAAGGAGTGGCGATTCACCAAGAAAAATTAATACCGTGATTTTTTAAAATTAATTTAATAAAGTTTGCAGTACGTTGCTGCGTCAAAAGTAGTGTTGTACCCGAGGGCTTTCCCGGGTACCCGCATGCAGTTGCAAATGAGGTTAAGCAGCTATGGTACGAAATAGTACAGCTACAGTAAAAATTGCTTATCTACTGCCCTAACTCCAACCATTACCCTACTTTGAACCGCATAAACCCTACCTTTGAACCCTATAATCCCTACTTTGGACCCTGTGAAAGTTTCACATAATAGGCTAACTGCATGCGGGTATCCGGTAAAGCTACCCGAGGTTGGGTATCCATTATTGCAAATTAATTATATGCGGGCACATGTGGTGATGATTTGTGAAAATCTTGAGGAAAAGCGACAGAAAACGGACACCGGTGTTACCGGCGACAGTAAACAGATTCACTAACAAGTAATACAAACGCTAATAATGGCTGGCAACGGATCTTGACAAGTAAAACAAGTCCTCAAATTAAAGCCTGGGACACATTTTCGTTGAGGAGCCTAAAGAAAAGATTCACTGTCAGCGCAGTCACTCTGTCACTCTGCCACCGCAGTCAGTCTGTAACTCAGTCACTCTGTCACTCTGTCACCGCAGTCACTCTGTCACCGCAGTCACTCTGTCACCGCAATCACTCTATCACCGCAGTCACCGCAGTCACTCTATCACCGCAGTCACTCTTCCACGCAATAATTATGTCATCGCAGAACATCAATACACTATAGTAACTGGTCGTTAGGTAAACTATTTACCTACTAAAAGATAACTTACTACATTTTTGGCCGACAACATTTCATGTATATGTGATCCAATGATGATGTGCAGATATTTTGCCAAAGGCAAAGTAAAAACGAGGCATTCCCAAGGCCAAGTACCTCCAGGCCTAGGCATTGATATTCCTGGTCAACACAAAGCGATGCAATGAAATGCTTTTAAGGCAAGCTTAAGAAAATCATCATCATCATCATCGTTTATTCAAAGCAGAAATCACACATACAGTACAAATCATAATATAAATTATAATTCCTAAGTATAATTTCTGTTTTGGGCTTCAAAACAAAGAAAAGGCATCTGGGTCAACGGCTTTATGTGCAACACAATACTCGAAGCACACGTAATTAACTCTTTAGCATTTTAAAACGCCAATAATTATGTAATAACTTAATACTAGTGTAATAAATTGATTTATCAGCACTTACAGTACTAGGATTGCAAAGAGTTTATCAAAACTATATGCCAACTTCGTGAAAACAAATCTCAAGGGCGCCCACGGCAATCATTGTAATCAGCACAATAATATTCAATAAACCATTGACTCCCTTCATATTAAACGCAAAGATAGAACCTACTTTTCGGTGTATTTCTATTGAGCTACAATTCCCTTTCTCTTAATTAGAAATGCGCCGATACAGAGAAATTATTTATTGAATGCCTCGGGTCACGTGATCATCTCTCATCGACGTCTAATAAATCAGCGAGCAGAGAAACAATCATTTCTCCGAGTGGAGGTCCCACGAGGCTGTTTAGTTATGCAGTAAATAATTTCTAACCGATTACTTGGAGATTCTCTCGAGGCCAATGGAAGACGATTGGATGAAACTATATACTGTAATGAAGTTACGATTTCCTTCGCTCGACGTAATGATTTGATTTTCGCTTGCTGTCAAATTTCAGGATTAATACATCTATTCAGAATATAAGCCGTATCTGCCCCATGGTACTGATTACTACTGCAAATTATTAATGTTTGTCGATGAACATCAGTTGATTCAGAAGCACTTGTCGTCAGAAGCAAGTCAATAACATAATTTCAGTAAATTTATAATAATAATTTAAATAAATTGGTCATATTTTAGAAAGATGTTATTTTAGAAAATCGAACACAATATTTGGCGTTTCAACTATGTCTCTTACTTTTACTTGACGAACTTGTTATACTTCATTTAAAATTGCAACTCAGTTCTTTCGATATATAAATTATATTTAGGTTACACTTCTAGATTAAAAAGCATATAGTACTTAAGCGAAGCATTACTTTAACATATATCCAGCACCACTTTATGTGAAAGATTGTGTAAATAAATTAATACTGTAAATGACTTAGAACTTGGACGCGTAAGTGTAAGATATTCGTATGATATATGAAGCATTTTCACACAGGCAAACAACACAAACACTTACATACACGGATTTTAGGGTATCCCGACGATTGACTCCCGGACGATTGGCCCCCGGACGATTGACCTTCGGACGACTGAACCGCGGACGACTGAACCCGGACGCCTGACCCCCGAATGAATGACCCCCAGACGATTGATCCCCAGACGATTGACCCCCCGGACGAATAACCCCCGAATGAATTACCCCAGACGACTGACTCCCAATTTTCAGAGGAGATGAAATATATAAACGACGTAGACAAAATATTGTTGTCTAAATTAGAGATAATTTTAAATGCCATTTTGCAACTATTGCAAATAACTACAATCGTATCAACAAAATGCAATTTGTCTATTTGCAATTGATCGCTCATGTGACGTACAATTAACCGACAATTACTTCTCTGTTTTTGCATTATTTAAGATGTAACATTTTTATTTTAGTTACCAGTGGGTGTTGTGTATAATAGTATATTGAAATTATTAAAAATGCTTACCTGTTGCTCACTCTTTATTATAAAGTTATTTTCTAGTTACTGCTTGTTTTCTGTACTATTGAAGCCGTCTTGTGTTTATAAACTGGCATACATGTAATAAAAATAAGCAGCAACCACAAAAACAAGTAAAAGAAAAAGTAAAACAATAAAACGTTTAGGGTATCCGGACGAGTGATCCAGGACAATTAAGACACTTACTGCACAAAAACTAGTCAAAAGAGAAAAGCCCAATTGAGCAAGAGGAGTGGAGTTGATATGACCGCGCAATGCAAATTTGCCTTATAATTATTTAATTTTTTAAAGCCAATCGTCCAGGGGCTAATCATCCGGGGGTCAATCATCCGGGGTTAATCGTCCGGGGGTCCATGATCAGGCGTTAATCGTCCAGGGGTCAAACGTCCTAGGGTTGAAGCATAGCTCACTCCTATTAAGTTACTATTAATCTGAATCTATGATAGCTTGCTGTAAAATTTAGAATTCTTGTTACAAACATATCTCGGGGCAGAGTTATTGTCAGGGAAGAAGTGGTTCATTTATCTATCGCCCGTGCTCTGCACTACAAATCCGTATACTCTTTATTTGCTTCTCTGCCGTGCAAATTATTACAAGTGGTCCGATATTCTTCTAATGCGTGGCTCCATAATTAATACAAATAGAATTACTGGCCCTTTAGACTTCGTACATGATTTGTGGTGACAACACGAGACAAGTGTCGACAACACGAGAGTGAACGAGAGACAAATAGAAGTCGAATGAAGAACAGAAAGAAGGAGAGAACGAGATGGACAAAAGAGTAGAAAGGACGCAATGAGACTACGGCATAAAACAACAAGAGACAGAAACATTTAAACGTAGAAAGAGAAAGAGAGAAAGAGGAGAAACAGCAGGAAGATAGTGGGGAAGAAAAGAGGCGAGAGAAAGGCAGAGAGTGAATGACGATGTCGGCGAGATTTGCGTTCAAAGCGTTTTCCCATGCTAAAGCACATTTGCTCAGGTGCATACGCAATCAGTTCTTATTAGGGAGAGTTGGGGCTGAGGGGAGTTGACTGGTAGGGGACGGAGGGGGTGTTAACCGATGGGGGGGGACTGAAGGGGACTGACCGGTGGGGAACTGAGGCCCTAATCGACCAATTCCTTAATAGACGAGGGGAAAATGTCATCCGGGGAATACACGCTTCTTTCCTCTATCGCTAACAACTGCTTATGCTGGAGTCGTGTCTGCAGGCTGTGAATCACTCCGGACTACAAAACTGGCGTTAAGTGGATGGCTGCAGACGGTAATTGTTTGCTGGAATAAATATTCCAACGTCGTGCAGAGTTTTATTCTGGGCATTATTTGATACATCGCGAAAAGTTGTCCGTATTATCTATTAGCAAAGCTTTCCAACAATGAACTCTATTCTTATCTGAAATGTTGGACTCCGGAATTAAATTGTGTTCTTTTGTTTTCTTTTTGTTTTCATTTTCATTTTGTTTTATCTTCCCTGGGTCGCATCGTTGTACGTGGCGTAGCATTGTAAGGATATCTTGCAATATCCTTCCAATCTCATTTTCATTTGCCTGTTTTAAACTAAAATTTTAATTTAATATCAATTTGTTGTTATAAATCATAAATTGTCCATAATTTCTAAAGCGCTATAGGTTTCAAACACTGAACTATGCATGAAAACCTTATAGTGATTTGTGAAACAAATTTAACGGTTAAATGCACTATAAACCAGTTTCAATTTCAATACACCGCTCAAGATCAGAATTCTGTATATAATATAGTATAGTAGTAGTCATAATAAAGTGTCAATATTTGATTTTTAGCATGATTGAATGAACATAAATTATTAACCCGCTTCGAAGTCAGGAAATCCAATTAAAGCATATTTTTCTTCTTATTACGTAATCTATTCGCCCAAATAAAGGTATTCTATAAAGGCTAAAACCGTGAGCCGAAATTTTCAATGAACTCCTCAAACCTTTTGATAAAATTATTATCACAGATTCCCGATTTTTTTAAAGGTTCATAATTTGACTTCTTCCCTAACGTTCTGTTTTCTAATGCAATTTTCAATATCGCTTTCCAATGTAATGCAATCGCCATATCTATAATTATTTTAACTTAGTTGTCTCGCAGGTCTATGTAGTAGAGTTGCATTTTCTGCGGTATTATAATTTCTTCGCTGAAAATTTTGCCCTTCCAACTTACCTTTCCATATTGTTTTGAGTTTTCTCTTCAAAGGCATCAAATTTCTTGACTATTTCAGGTAAATTAATATCAGTCAATATCAATTATTATTAAATAATTACTAAATTATTTCTAAATCATCACTAAATTATTACTATTTAAAATTATTCAAATAGCATTGTCTCATATGAAATCTGATCTTAAATGTCTATCGTAGATGCATAGTCATAGTATGTCTCAACATTTTATAATTCCGCCGGTTATCTAGAACCCATCCTATGATAATGATAAAGTCAACACACGCTATAAGCGCAGGCTCCAGAATTTTACTTCATTTCGATTTTTTTAAAGATTTGGCACGATTCCAGTTCATTGGGTGCAGAAAAACACGGAGTGTCAGAGAGTTCAGATCAACAGGAATATAAAAGATCAGGAAATCCAGGTTCTTCAATTCATAAAATACAACGACTATAATTCAAGACGACGAATTCTCGTTGCTCAATTTCATCGCGTTGAATTCTTAGTTGCTGCACTCATGATCATGAATTAGTTGTTAGTTGTACAGAGATATGGGACAAGTGAACCGAGCTTTGAGGGCTTCGTACATTTAGTCCCGGAATGGCTAATGATATTCACGGAAAATCTTGGATTAAATAGTGCAGCGTACTTAGCACCAACCCCCATACAAGCGGGACAAACAATTTAAAACATTTATATTATTTAACGAGTTTTCCTCATTTTTAGAGGCGTGGTGAGTTGTCGAGGGGCGCTCCGGCAACCATACTGCTCTTCCTCTCTGGTACCTCATCCAAAATATGTTCAAATTTGACCTAAAGACCTTTCGCTTATAGGGATTCCCCATAGATCTTATGAGGCTCTGAGCTGCCCTGTCATGTCGTTGTAGTTTGATGATATTTTTGCCAATTTAATTTTTTCTTCATCTCTGTCATTAATCGTTAACGTTACATGTTATGCAGTTCAGTTTTGGAACACAAATCGATTGATCTATTCAAATTCCATTTTGGGTTTCTTATCGTTCACAATACTGTATTCATAGCTTATCAATTTGAGCTCCTTAATTCCAATTTTGCACCGCTACTGTTATGCGCTTTGCACCTCTCCCTTCCGCTCGGCCAGGATTCTGTTATGGTCAGTGGGCGCCTGATCACAGTGATCAGAAGTTGGAGAACTAAAGAACACAAAATCACGCTGTTTAGTGCTGACTCGTGTTTGTGCCACCACGCATTTTGAATTCAGTTTCACCGTGGCAGCTTTGATTGGACTCCCACAATCACATTATTAAACCATTCTTGTCGCTGGTGTCAGAATTAGGAAAAAATAAACACGAACATGACCAGCTTGAATCCTACGTGTATAATAGCTGATTATGACCGTCGTCATTTCTTCTCGCAAGAATGACACAGCGTGGCAGCTGCTAATGACCCCCGTGACAACAACGTAGCCACGCCCACCCACGCTTCCAACGCGCCGCCCACATTTGTAACAAGAGCTCATAGTTGGACTTGTTTGCGTAATGTGACACAAATGTTTAAATTTGAAACATTTATGCTTTGTTTGAACATACAGTCTTAATGTCATAGGAAGAAAGAGATAAACTAGAAAAGTACAACTTAGTGGAGATTCGCAACGCTTTTAATAACAAAAAATGACAATGGCGATTTTACAGCTCAAACTGGTCAATGCATGTCATGTGTAATAAGTGAAAGCGCCTAGCCTATGATGTGTGTGTGTGCTTTAAAGACAGGGCCGCAGTCAGGATTTAATTAGGGGGAGGGGTATTGGAAGTAAAAAGTGGCTACCTTTTTCAAAAGGTTTATTTCGTTTTCTTACATCCCCAATTTTTTTGACTACCTTTTCTTCAACAATTTCTTCACAAAACATCATACATTTTAAGAATTTATTTGGAGGGGGTTTTGAACCCAAACATAACCACGCCTACAATAGCCTCTCCCTTAAATAGAGCCTTGCAAATAAATTTAATATAGAGCGGCCTGTAAATACTGTTCTCATGCACCGTTTAGCATAACTTGGTTGCTGTGATGACAATCATGACGATGACGACTACAGTAACAGTGTCGATAATGATAAAGATGGTGAGGACTCTAGTTTTAGCGATGATAACAGTTAGGATTACACAATATACAGATGAAGTGTTTTAATGGGACTATGTTCTGTTTCCTCTTCCCTTCCAAATTTTATTTTTCAATTTTACCTCTTTCTTTATTCATAGTTTATTGGCGTTTCTTTTCCATATGTACTAAGTAGTATTAATCACTAATTCAACTGACCCCGAAGACTTGCTACTGTAGATAGATCCTCTGCCTATAGTAGGTATTCTAACTAGCGCACTAATTAACTAACTAATCTAACTAACAAACTAATCATTGTGCGAATATAACAGTGCATTTACTTTACAAGTCTTTACTGTGTGCATAAACTACACTGTGAGTGATGGTTATTGCTTTATCGTTGCTGTGAAGTGCTAGTACATCTACGACTATAGTTAGTTGCCAAACTAAGCCGATAACTAATTCAGACATCAGCAGGTACTTAGTACGTACAAACAAACGTAATACTAAATTTGATTAAATCTTATAAATTATTTTGATTTTGTTATTCATTCTATTTATATAAATACTAACTTTCTGGCGATTGTTTCAAAGAGTTTTGTTTTCGATTCGTTACTGCAGTTTAAGTAATCTTCAAATATCGGGAAAAAATCATTTTCAAATATCAGGCTCAAGGCTCTGATCGAACTTGGAAAATGTTTAAGAACACCAAACACAAACAATTAAAATCATTAAGCTGGCGTTCACAAGTTGGCGTTCAAAAAGGTATTCATTTTTTTCTCAAAAAGTTGTTCAAAAAGTTGTTCAATAAGTTCGTTCAGTAACTTGGCGATAGAAAATCTCAATTTCTTCATTGTTGTGCTCAATGATAAACTTGCAGAAGCATGAACAGATTATGAGAGAGAACGATGCGGAAACAGTTTATCTTCGTTCACGCAATATTCGTGGGAAATGTTTATGCGTCGGTAGACAAGTAAAACACACATTGACAGCAATTGATGATCGGCATACACCGGCCAGCACTGTGGTCCACACTGGTCCACACCGGTCCAAACCGGCCCGCTCGGGTCCACACCGGTTCGCTCAAGTGTACACCGGTCCACACCAGTCTCCTCCGGTCTCCACTGCCCAATACCGGCCCACACCGGTCCGCACACGCCACACCGGTCCGCACCGGGAACACCGGTCCGGTACCGGTGGAGGCCAGCAGCGGCCCGTACGTTGTCATTTATAAGCACTGTTATATCCTGTCAAGTCTATAGCGTAATTGTTTACTGGTTATAACGGCGCTTGTAACAAGCGAGTGTGCTGAAAGTTCGCAACTGAACTACTCAATCTTAGATAAACTAGGGTTACCAACCGACGGCATGCAGTTATAACTTTAGGCGCGTTGTTCATTAGATCCAGAGACAATATAAACGGAATTACTTTGTTATCCATTAATACTATCTGTTATTTATATAGACATAATTAATTACAATTGAAATTATTGTTTATTCAATCCTAAATTTTAGAATATACTCCATTGTTTGCGCGTTTAAACGTTTATTCCATTAGATGTTTTGATGTGCTCGAAAATGCGTATTTTTCTTCATCCCTCCATGCAGGATTCGAACACTGCGGCAGATATTAGCCTGTGCACTGAGGCGCAGTGTTTGCCATCTCCACCAGGTGAGTCTTATCTATGGTATTGTACGTGTGAGTCACGTGACCAGGTTTCTGAGGGACATCAATAGAACAACATCGTCAACATCGTGACACTGGCCTCTAGGAGTGAAAGACTGGGACTCAATACATGGTAATGTATACCTACCTGAGGAAATCTAAATAACTTTTCGAAATGCAGAGTATAATAACGATGATTTTATTATTTTCTAAACGTTGTACAGTGCAATGTGCTCATAATTGTGTAAATCTACAACACTATTAGTTTTAAAGGTATGTATTGGCGATGAATATAGTTTGGAGAAGAGACGACATATGGATGAATCTTTCAAAGAATGGACCGTCCGAAGATGAACATTGGAGATGAACGTCCGGAGATGAGCCGTCCGGAGATAAAAGTCCGGGGATGAGCCGTCCGGAGATGAACTGTCCGGAGATGAACCGTCCGGAGATGAACTGTCCGGAGATGAACCGTCCGGAGATGAACTGTCCGGAGATGAACCGTCCGGAGATGATCCGTCCGGAGATTACCTGTCCGAAGATGATCCGTCCGGAGATGAACTGTCCGGAGATGAACCGTCCGGAGATGAACTGTCCGGAGATGAACACTTCTGATTTGAACCGTTTTCAGATCAGCCATCTGGATGACTCGTCCGGTGATGATCCGTCCGGAGATTACCTGTCCGAAGCTGATCGGTCCAGAGGTGATCCGTCTTGAGATGAACCATCCGCAGATAAACCGTCGTTGGCGCATTGGAACATTTGATCGATGTAATTCTTATCACTGGATAACCTCATCATTGCATTATGCAGCTGTTTTAGTTTCGATTAACGATGAAGTAACCATACATCTATATGCTTTGCTCTTCGCATTTTCAAGGCAGCGGGTAAAATGTTGACTACCCCGGTTATTCCAAATATGTCGGCCATCACCGGCGCGTGGATACCACAGCATCAACAAGCTCGTCAAACGTGCTTCGGTTTAATTCGCACCGTTCTCTGTAGGACCGGTGTGGTGTGGAATGATTAATCAATTCCCACTGGATGACATCGGGATTCCTTTCAAACATCGTCTTTTTCTTATCTCTACTTTCCTCACTGCGCTAAACAAGTCTCTATGCAATGTTGATTAAGTAGAACCTCGTTCATTCTTCTCCTCCTTCTTCTTTCATTCTCTCAGTATTGTGTAGAGCGGTGGCAATCATCTTGTTGAGATCGTTCCTTACATCTGTGAACTTTGCCAATCTGTGACCTAGAAATTAAGTTTCATCGATTCAAGGGCTTCATCTTCAATTTCGTTCTCCCACATGTGTATCTCCTTTTATGTCAACCACTCCTCTGCTCCTACACTCTTCTTTCTTTCTCTCTCTCCTCTCTGTTTCCGTCTTCCAGAGATGACTAATGAAATTATCCTTCTGTATACAATGTATACATCCGTCTGTATTGTGCATCACAATCAACGAGTTTGACAAGCTCAGCAAGCTTCGGTATACCGTCTCTACATTACTATTCCAACCTGATTCTCGAGTAATCAACGTTGTGAAACAAGCTTAATAGAGTCGCCGAATCGTGACAAGATTAGGTGTATTCAAGGTTAGGCGTTCCATGGAATGGAACTCACACACTTTCATGACAAGTGAACCGAGGTTACGGGATAGTAGGCCAGAATCATGAGAAAGCACGGTTTAATGATGCCAAGGACACGACACAACATATATAAATTCAGGGCCGTTTTAAGGGGGTTCATAGGTTTGAACCCCGCATGTTTTAAATTGGTTGATGATCTGGTCGGAGCTACGCCATCTCGCCATAATATTTATCCACCCAGAAACACCCTCAAATAAATTAAAACTTTGTAAGGTCGATAAAATTTAGAACATTAAAAAATTTGGAAGCTGAAACATCTCCGAAATAAAATTCTGGCTACAATTTGGTATGGTCATACGGCTTGACTGAAAATGAACGACAAGAAAATGACAGACAAACCTATAACAATGGCATGAAATTGAACGACATGA
>JAQFYQ010000980.1:0-14566 GCA_034694885.1 Buchholzia appendiculata | reverse complement strand
CCGATTTTTTTCGGCGGCGGCGGCGTCCATGAGATGTCGGCGGCGGCGGCGCGGCGCGGCCGGCGCAGACCTCTATCGCCAAGTAATTATCTGTGAGAAATTGTTTAGCTGCAGATTAATTTTTTGTTTTTGTTAACGCTTTCTTAGATGAAGACCATTCATGAAATACACTACAATAGTAACTGTAAAGAAATGTCATGCATATAATCTTAACGAGTAGTCTTTATTTCCAGTAGCAATAGGTCTGTTCCTCTAGACCTATTCAACCGCGCACATGGAAGAAGATGCTCCAGAAGCCGAGGCTCCGGCGGAAGAAGTCAACGACGAACTGGGAACAAGTCACTTAGATGAACATGCGCTGGAGAGAACTGGAGTTGAAGCGCACGAAGTGGAAGCAATAGTTGAAGAGGATAAGAATACCTCTGTTGAAGAAGAGCCGAAGCTGGAAGGAGATCACGATCAAACCGTGGAACTGGAGAACGAACAAACGCACGAAACAGATCACGTGACAGAAGAACCGGCAACTGAACATGTTCCAGAACTGGAACAAGAACAACCACAGGAAGCAGATCACGTGACAGAAGAACCGGCAACTGAACATGTTCCAGAACTGGAACATGAACAACCACAGGAAGCAGATCACGTGACAGAAGAACCGACAGCTGAACATGTTCCAGAACTGGAACAAGAACAACCACAGGAAGCAGATCACGTGACAGAAGAACCGACAACTGAACATGTACTGGAACAAGAACAACCACAGGAAGCAGATCACGTGACAGAAGAACCGGCAGCTGAACATGTTCAAGAAGCTGAAGGAAACGTTGTTGAACTCGAACGAAATCACAGCGGAGAATTAGCACAGGACAAGGGACATCAAGAGCATGCAGAATTACATAACCCAACGACCGAACATGACGGAACCCCAGAAGCCCATCATACTGATCATCAGGAACCAAACGTCGCATCATCCGATCAAGATCAGACTCATTCAGAAGAAGAAGTGATCGACGGGAAACAAGACGGAGAACACGAGCAAAGTGAAAAGCATGAGGAAGATGCCAACTTTGCTGGACAACACTCTGATACTATTGTAGCTGCGCATCCACCCGTTGCAACCGAATCGCAGTGGAATGATACCCATGAAACTAAGGAATCTATTGAAGAACAGGAAACAGCAGCATGTGAACCGGTCATAGACTCCTCAAGCGTCGAAACATTCTTCAAAAGTCTCCGTGCACTTCAAGACTATATGAAACAAAGAAATCCTGAAACCGGTTCCATGGATCTCGACAGAATACGTCAGTTGGTCAAGACTACGGAACACGATATGGATTGCTTACGCAAATACTGCGAAATCACTCAAGCCCAGCTGGAAACCGTTCGAGCTCCTCTGAAACGTATGACTGACGAAATAGTTCAAACCATTCCCGAGGGTCAGTCCGGAAGTGCGATGGGAAAGTCCGAACAGGAGCTTGAGGTGGACCTGAGACAGAGACAGATCGAGGTGCAGTTGGCAAAGATCAACGCTTCTCTCCTGGACGGCACAAAGCTGATCGCACTCACCGAGTCTGCGGCTGTGGAGGCTAATCGAGCTGTTGTTGACGCAGTCGAGACGGCAAAGCGCCTTCAGGCAGAACTTGAAGAAAAGCAGAAAAAGGAAGAGGAAGAGAAACGTAAAGCAGAAGAACTAGCTCGGGCTGAAGAGACGAAAAGGATCGAAGAGGAGAAACGAGCGGAAGAAGTTCGCCTCGAAGCTGAACGTAAGATTGCTGCGGCGAGGGAGGCAGGACTTATAGATGAGACCACACCTTTCGCGGTACCAATCGAAACAAGGTACGAATTCGATAACGGTGTTGGATGCATTGTGAGAGCCGAACCTGAGATTCTGCTGCCAAACATGATAACGTGTGAGGTAGTGGATTTCATCCAGGCCGACTTCAAGTATCTCGATCGTGAAGAACTGATTAGCAACATTATCGAGATTGGACCGTCTAGTACAGCCTATGACAAGACACTGCTCGGTGCGATTACTCTCGTGATTCCGCACTCGATGACTCGTCAACAGGCAGCCTTGCGTGAGCCTGTCATCAAGATGGAGCACGATCTTCCGAACAACGGTGGAGTCGCGTGGAGGGAGTTGGAAACGACTGAAGTGGTGATCGATGGGTTCAAGGATCTGAAACTGGCTCAGACTGAAAACCTACGTTCTTACGGTAGATTTGCCGTCATCTCGAGATTACGCAAGGAGAGAATCAAACTGAAGAAGCGCGGTGGAACAGTAACATCAAAGCTCGATGAGAGAATTCACTTCATCTCCGATGAAGATTCGTTTGCGACTCGAGAACGTGTCACGTTACAGATTCAACCGATCGATCAACAGTCACTGACTGAACTAAAACGCCGCCTCGACGTCTCAAAAACTTTCCTCTGTTCGTCATCCATACTACGCATTGAATGGACGAACAGATCATTCGAATCTACTGTCATCATCACAGTCCCAGTGCCGCCGAATCCGATAACGCAGCGAAAGCTGGCTGGCACGCACGTTTCTAAAGATCAAGATAAGCGTCAGAAAGGCGGCGCAGGTGATGGAGATGACGATGCGGCTGGGGGAGGAGGACGACGACGCGAATCAGGTGATGACGCAACATCTGAGATATCTGCCGTTGAAGAACCACGTCAGAGTGAGCAAGCCGGAAGGGACAGCCAAGCAGCGAGACCGTCAGAAGCTGTTGATGACGACGAAGCCCGCAGAAGATCAAGCGCCGATGAAGAAGCTGCAGCAAGGAAATCAGCGGGTGCTCCAGCAGCTGGAGAACCGGGAGCAGAGGATGATACAAAGGCAGAACATGGTGAGGGAGAGGTTTCAGGACATGAAGAGGAGCACGACACTAGCCATGCCGCAAAGAAGAAAAAGCGCCGGGCGAAGAAGAACGAGGAGAGTGAGGAAATGAAAGCTCTGTGGAGGAAGCCTGTCAATTGGTACATGGGCCAGTACGGCAAGGATACGGACGAGGATGAACGGGATCAACTGTTCGTGGTCAGAATGAACGAGAAGAAGAATCGCTGGACCTTTGAACCGTACCACATAGACACGTCTGGCAAGTCAGACACAGTACGAGTTGAACTCCCTGAACCCGTTAACGCTTTCGTTGTTTTCCGTATGACTCTTGCCGCGAAGGAAAAAGAAGCGGAGCTCATCGCGGATGAACTCGACAAGATTCTGTCTCAGAAACTCGTCACGTTCATATTGAAGCAGCACGCCGAGCACGCCTGTGACGTCGTCGCCTACGTCATCCCCGTTCTGAAACGAGAGAAGATTCTGCGCAAGTTGGCTGACGAGAAGTTCGTGGGTCCGGAGCCGAGCGATGTGTTCGCGGTGCGAGAAGGTGACAGACTTGGTTTGGCGTTCCGGGGCAACATACAATGCGTTTCAGATCCCAATCAGCTTGTGACTATATTCAGTTCCAACCTTGATACGAAGTTTAATCTAAAGGTTCGTTCTTATAATCTTTGAACTATAATGCATCCACAGGTACATGATTTGTGTTTTTAGACGAAATTGACAAAGAGTTGTAACTAATTAATAGTCATTTAGGTGTTTTGAGCAGTATTAGTTTCGTTAAATATACAGTAGATCAATTTTGAATGTTGGTATCCAATTTCGAACACCTTTCTAGTTAACTCGTAGGTTTAGGAGTGATGTTAAAACCGCGACATCACAAGACTGACCAAAACCACACAGAAAATTACATTATCTGAACTAAGCAATGAATCAAATGATGCCCATTGATTTCACATAACATTTCAAAGAGTTATTGCTTAAAGATTCTTCAAACTTTGGTAAAATTAATGAAGTTCGTGAATGGAGTAATGATTATTTTTGCTGATCAAACAGTAAGAAACATTACAGTGAAAACATACAGTGCAACATACTGCTGACATGCGTACTGAACACTTGCTTGTTAGGTCAAAGAAAACGACATCTACCTACAAAAAAGCTACGACGTCTACCGCGGCTTTGTACAACTTCGCCGTGTGTATTTTGTACTTTACGTTCCACCGGAGACAAAGGGCGACGCCCCCGCCACTACGAAGACAAAGAAGAAGAAAGAAGAATCTCCATCATTTGCCGAGATTCAACCCCAAGCTGCTGAAAAACCGAGAAAAACTTCTCTGCAGCTAGAGGGGATCGATCCCAATTCTTCGCTGTCCAATATTCCACGTACTTCGGCGCCTGGAGAGGAGGTTGAAGAAGAACCTCCTGTTCCACTCTTCGAAACAAAGATGGACACGCTGTCCGAGTTACTCCTTGCCTTCCCAAAGAACCTCTCTCTGATCAAAGCCAAGCCTCCGATCAAGGCTCCGATCACATACCTTCCAGCCGGTGACCCAGTCACGCCAGAGATTCTACGGAAACTCTGTGACTACATTCAGACAGACGAAGAGTGGGCTACGTTCGTCTCAAACCTCAACATCAACTCACATACCATCAACGTCATCGCTCAAGTAGGAGCCGCTGAGAAAACCCCAGCAGAGGATCTACGCTATCCCCTACTTCTTCAGTGGCTCAAAGGTCTTGCCAAGTCATCCAACAAGCAGGACATACTCGTCGATGCACTACTGGCTTCCAAGCTTGACGAAGTCGCCACTGCTATACAGGAGAAGATAGCAGTCTCCCTGGGACTTCACGACAGCCAACCACGGACGTCCTCATCAGGACAGATCCAACCTGCAGGACCAGTCGTCGAGTCACGTGACAGGGTTGCAGAGACGTTGCAGCTTCGAAGTAAAGCGCAGCAGGCGAGGGAAGAGATGGAGGACCACGCGGACGATCGGTCAGAGTATGGAGACTAGAGCAAGCACTTCTAGTCTGTGATGATCTTCACACGTCGTGATCCACTTAACTGTAACAATTCCATGCATGACGCAGTATCAATAACTTAGCAAACATCTAGACTGTATAATGCGCTTGACCGTTTCCTATTCCACCTCAGAGACGTGGTACGAATTTTGTAAATGAGCTGTCCATTTCTATCTCTACACCATTCGGAAATGCCATAAAACACTTCATACATGTGGGCAACAGTTTCATGCACTAAGTTTTAGAGGCTTTATCAACATACCATTCTATTCATATTTGAATTAATAAACACTTGTAAACCGTTCAATTCATTACATCATCTATTGGTATGCAGGCTACTCCCAGTGTAACAACTTTGTAAACGAGAAACTTTTCTATATCATTAATTGAACGTTTTCATTTGCAATCATGAATTCAATTAATTTTTGTATGTCAATGAGAATTATAACTTGAATGTAAACAAGAATTACAACAAGATTGATAACATGAATGGTAACGTGACTGATAACCAGAATGATAACTAGAATGATAATGTGATTGATAACAAGATTGCTAACATGAATGATAACTAGAATGATACTTTGAACTAACACTCATGGTTGTAACATCATCTGTTCCATCAGTTTCTCTGCAACTGTTGTAGTACAAGAATTTGTACACATTGTGTCAACGCTAGACTTAATCCCTACACAGAGAATACGTCATATTGGAATCAATGTAACGTTTACTGGATACATAAAACTGTGCAATATCTATATAACTCTGGTGTTCAGTTTTTCGTAATTCAGCGTTTAAATAGTTACATGTAACTATATAGCATGAAGATAATGTAGCCTTTTTGAACATGCAATGTTTCAACAATTTGCCCATCCATTCACTCAATACAAACTTTTACAAGTTTGAGTACGTCAATGTATTTTAAACCCCAATAATTATGGGTAGATTTATACATAGAAACAAATCATGCAATACAATTTTAATTCTTCATCAAATGACACATCATTACCTTGTTCACTGTATCAAAAAATTTACACAACTTAGCAAATCATAGAGAGAGACAGTCTTCTGATTAGCAACAGCACTTGTTCAACTTCTAATATCATACAATATTATATCATAAATAATTTATCTGCAAGATACAAAATTGTCAAAATCCATTTATTCTTACTGTTTCATCTTTGCAGGCATATAAAAACTATACAATTATACTTTTTGATTATACAAAATTTATGATCAATCACAGTAGTTCTTCATCAACAATGAATAGAAGCGATGAGTCATCACGGCTTAGCTTTCACACGAGTCATCAAGTGTTAGCTTTCACATGAGTCATCAAGTGTTAGCTTTCACATGAGTCATCAAGTGTTAGCCTTCACATGAGTCATCAAGTGTTAGCTTTCGTCATCGCTCGCTGAATCTGCCACATTGCCACTCCGTCGGCGGATACTTCCTTCAAAGTTCTTTCGCACAACCTCCAACTCAGCAAATTCAACCTGGAATATAATCAAATACAAAGTGTGTTCCAATCACAACTTCACATCAAGTTTATATCCCAAACATACGCATACACAGCATACACTATAAACAGCATGCATCGCCTAAAGCATACAGCATACACAGTATACATTATAAACAGCATACATCGCCCACCGCATAAATGACAAATAGTCTTTTAAAATTATAAGAAAGCGATTAACTACAATGCATTTGAATTATTATATTTGTTCAAAAATAGAAAACCAATGGTTATTGAATTTACCAATGAACTATTTCCCAATGCAACTCATAAGCGTTAGTACACGAGTAAACTGTCATCACCATTGCACTCCAGACATGAATAGATAACATGGTCGATATATGATATTATCAACTATGAGAACATTCACTCAAGTCTCTACAAAATAATGTAAGTAAAACATTGACTCGTAAGTCTCTACAAATCTAAGTAGAACATTTACTCTGTTTCTACAACTGTAAGTAGATAAGAATGAAGGCTAACCCTCAGTTTCTGCAGATGTTGTTGGCGCTTGGATGCAACGGTTCGCATAGGAAAGTGGTGCAACTCTTGAAAGGCAATCTGTTGAAAGCAATGAAAAACACCACTTTATACTATCTAACAAACTCTGTCAGATCCCACTAGTGATTGATCAAACAACACATACCTCATGAGAGAGCAAGGTCAAAGTTCAGTAAGTCACTGGCTGGATTAGTCAGCAATATCATCATCACTGTCTTCGATCAAAGCCAAGCCCAGAGCAAAGTCACAACGGTCTATATTATACAATAAAATAAATTCAGATTGTCTCTGTTAGTTGAAGTCTGGAAATAGCAAGGAGGTGCACTGCCATGCGCTGACGAATTCTCTAGATGAATTTATAAAAACGATGGAAAACACTCTGTGTTTATAAAATAATAAATCCTGAAACTGTTTCAGACAAAGAATTACAATGAGAGCAGATTTACCCGCGAAATGTTGTCGACATCAGTGATCGAGTCTCCGATGGTTCGCATGTAGCAGTGCAGGCTGCTCAAGTCTTTCTTAGACAGAATGCTTTCCTCACAGTGCTTCAATACAGCCACGGCATAGCGGAACAAAACCTACAATATAGCAAGTAATAGAATATAGAGGAGTTGCTTTGGCGAGTCTTTAAGCATGACATATAGAACCATGGTAAGTGAAATATCAAATATGTGTCTGATATTGTTGCATGATAATGATCACAGCCAATGAATGCATTCCACACATTCCTATACAACAGATTAATACAAACACAATGATGAAGATAATGATGAACACTAAAAGAGAAAACGAATGAAATATAAAATGAAAGAAGACCAAATATGTCGTGGATGGGCAGAACTACTCTATAGTAAGCCTTGTACGGCCACAATTAGGCATCAAATTAACTATTATATTGTACTAGATAAGACTCCGTGCTAACACATATATAAGTTTAATACATTTAATAATCAGTTGCAGGTACTTATAATAAAGCTGGCGGTCTAGTTAAGCACATAAAGTGACAACACACAACAACACAGAACAGAACAACGACAACAACAAGACTTCTAAAATTTACTATAAATCAAAGACATTTTTTCTGAAACAATATTTTCTGAAAGTTTTTTTTTTGCATACAATATCTTGCCAAAAAAGAAGATGCAGCCATCCATAATTTGCAAACTATCTGCTCAACATGGCTGACTCAACAATAGCAATAATAAGGTTCAACTACAAGGATCGACTACAACAGGATTACATATGGTTAATAATAACAAAATTAAAGCTACAACTGAAATTCAAACAAAATCCTAAAATAACTGTGTCAAATAAAAATAAATATAAATAAAACCATGAAAATTCGTGAACTGTAGAGAAAAGTAGAAGAAATGTCGCTCGACCGACCTTGCTTCCCTCGTAGAGGAACGAGTCCCAGATGCGGAGATACGTCTCAACAGGAGCACAGTCGACAAAGATGGTGAGAAACCAGCTGAACGTGAAGAGGGTCAGGTCAAAGTTCAGGTCAGCAAAGTGAGCAGAAATCTGAGGAAGTTTCTCCGCCACTAAATCCTTCAGAACTCTCTGTGCATAGCGAGACAGGAAAACTGTTGTACTATCAAACCATCACTTATTGAACAATACGTTGTGTAGAACAAAACTATATTGACAACAATATGTGAACAAAAACTTAGCAACTTTCAATTAAAAACTATATAGGAGTGACGACCGAATGCATAATTTTCTTATAGTTTAATTCTAGAACTTATCTCTCAACCTCAAAGTTTGGCTCATAAACTGGTATGGCAAGGGGCTTAATCCATCAAAACAAAACCCAATAGAGCAACGTTATAAACTATGTTCTCTTTACACAATAATTCCAGAAAACAGAACAAACTCTTCATGCAGACAAAGGAAATTTTGTAAAAAAATAATTGGTACATTTCACCAAAGTAATCTTTGAAAAAACTAAAGGATGAAAATAGAAATAAGAATTATTCCAGAACACTCAATGAATACAGCAGAGCAATTATTTTCATATTGTTTTTCTCTATGCCAATACAAAAATCATTTATATTCATGATGCTAGTATAGACCTGAGGTCAAATTGTCCATCCATAACACAGTCGGCAACAGATTTTCACAATATAATGATTCAAATATTTTCCAGAAAGACCTATTCCCGCATATGGATGAGATTATTTCCAGTCTGTACAATAGTCAAACATCAAAAATCTAGATTATATTGCACTTCGCCTCATAACACATTAAGTTTCCTTTCCAGGTAATTATACTCACAAGATTGCATTTAACAAAAAGTGAATTACACACAGTTAAGTTGACCCTTGAATGACTATTGCTGGGATAAACAGACAGTATTACATCAAGTCCACTGCACCGTTCAATATCTAAGAGTACAAAAAACTGTCGCTGCCATAAAATGAGCAGAAACAAAAAACAAAAATTAAATTATGATAAAAATGATTAAACAAACACACGTTCGTTGATGTTACTGACCTGATCAGCATGCGCCGCGATGAGCGTGTGATCGTAGTAGCAGCGAGGCATCAGGTAGTCAACGATTGTAACGAGTCCCCAGAACGCAATCTCTTCGTCAAGGAACAACAACAAGATCGCAACGAGACGATTCAGACCCTACACATAACATAAATCAAACATTACCTACTCAATCAATATACCTAGTCATGATAGTGTAGTGCTTTAATTTCACTTAGAATCATCATCATCATCATCATCATCATCATCATTAGTGCTCTGCCCTAAGGCAGGTCCTTGGCATCCATTTTCTCCACAACTCACGGTTCTCCGCTTTCCTTTTCATTTGCTCATATGGTTTCTCCTTGTCCTCCATCAGTTCATGAAGCATGCTCTGTCTCGGTCTTCCTGGTGCTCTCTTACCCTCAATTCTACCTTCAATCACATCTTTCATCAATCCCTCACCCCTCAGCACATGTCCAATCCAGTTGACTGGTATGCATCATATATCTGTCCAAGTCTAATAAATTTAGTAACCTAACATTGGACCAGGCTTCGCTAAAGTCCCTCGGAACATTGAATATAAAAATATAGCCAAGAATTCTAAAACCAAGCCTTTCACAAAGCAAGGAAAAGTTGTTCTTACACTCAACGCTGAGCATCATTTCACCGTAGGTGCTCTGTCCGAGACGCCTGTTGACTGTGCACCGATATCTGCCGGCTTGTTTGAGCTGGACGTTAGGAAGAGACAGGACTCGGTTATAGTCAGAGAAGTTTGCATTACTCGGCATAGCGTTGCCATCAGTTCGACTCCACGAATATTTCAGTATGTCTCTGAAATAGAAATTTATTTTGTTGACAACTGCTAAAACATAAATATTTACAACAACTTAATTAAATGTACTATGTTAATAACATAGTACATAGTTGAAAAAATTTAAAGTTACAATATTAATGACATAGTTAATGACAGAATGCCATTATAGGTTGGACACAACTAGCGACATATGAAGTAAAGAGGACAGCTGAAGATAGAAAAATTTGGAAATCCATAGTAGTCAACCTTCTTTTAGAAGATGACACGTGATGATGATGATGCTAATGACAATTTAAACGACTATGTTAATGAAAAATAAATGATGCGGTATTAGAAAAATTATTAAAGCTTCTGACAATTAGATAATTAGTTGTAGAACGAAATGGAAGCGACTTACGTTCCCCATGCAACGCATTCAACTCGAACGTCGTCTCCAACTTGAGGACTGCTTGGAAAGGCTTTCGGAAAACTGTTCACAATCTGTGGCTCTTGTTCGCTTCCAACTAAACACAGAATGGACACAGAACTCTAATGCAAAATAGATCATTGAAAATCACCAGAATTGTAAACTGTTAATTTGTTTTCTATATATTAAAGTATTACAATAATCTACTGCATGTAAAAATATCACCAATTGCAATATAACTGTGAAGTCAACGGTATTGCATAGGTATACTCTTTAGAAACTATACAAAAAACTGTTGCTCAAAAAGCTGTCATCACACATCAAAGGAATATCACAGACTCTGAGAATATTCTGTAAGTTTAAACAATTAGCCAATTAAATTATTTATGTCCAATTCACAAATGGTATCATACTTACTACTAGTAACTACCTTTTACCACTCCACTTCCCTTATGTACACAAAACAAAGGGCAAGAGAACCAGAGGAAGGCCACGAATGATGTGGTTGGATGACATCATAAGATGGACAAAACTTGATACATAGGAAGAGATCAAAATGACCAAAAAAACCAGAAAAGGATGAAAATATCTAGTAGTACACATATGATGATGATCATGATAAGAAACTCAAATTCTAAATCACAATTACACTGATGTAACAATACCAGAAAAAATAACTAAATGCTTCAATACCTGTTTCAATAACTCTCAACGGAATGGGCATGCTAACTTTTCCCTCCTGGAAGTTATCCATCGCGTTCGGCCGTGTTACGATGCAGAAGTAATTCCCAGCGTCGTCCTTCGTGACCGACTGGAAGTAGAGTTTACCGTCGCTCGACACGAAGATGTACCACTTGACATTCGGACGGATGAAGTTCTTCGGGTCGTCCTTGTACCACGCGTACGAAAGCACTGAAAAACGATCAGCCAAAATAATAACAGCATTCAACATTTTGTACATGTCTGTTAAATGTACATAACGAAACTCATTAAATTATAATAATATTAAATTAGATTGAAACTAGTCATGAAATTAGAGTAAAACTCACAACCCATTAAAGAGTCATGAATAAGAGCATAGTATATATACAAATCAGTATTTTATTGGCACTTATCGAATATAAGTCAGTCATAAAGAGTTTGATTAAGACAAATTCTAAGCCACAGGTAACCATTTATCAATTAAATCCATGAATACATCTGCATACATAAATTCCATCCACAAATCTATTACATACTTTATGTTATCATACTATTTCTCCAATGCACAGAATAAAGTAGCATCTAATCAAGAACCACAAAATATATTCTTCCAAAATCGTCCTCATTCATATAAGTGCAGACTTACATCTGACAAAAATAATCTGTTTATTAGGCTACATACAATATCAATTCACTGGCACAGAATTCATACCAACTCATTGACATTTTTCCCATCTTACACGTGAGTTTTGTCAATTATTTCTGTAAGATGCCTGTCAACATCAGCTTAACTACATCACGCAAACCCAATGCTTTGAATCAATGCTAAAAGACATAATTAGGCCTATACGAATACAAATATACATAATCATATACCAGTAAATATTCATTATTATATAGATAATTGTATGTATGATTATACGAACTGTTGTAGCCACTCTTGGGTGGATTGCACTCTATACCGACTCCAGTGTACGCGGTCGCTGTGACCGGGGTCCTCTGAGACTTGGGGAAATCATTCAGATCTGAGATATCAAACAGTTTCAACAAATTTACAATCAGCATGATAAAATATTTGCCTCAATAAATAAATAGATATGAAATATCTATTTATTGATCCCAAGTGACAAATTACTAGATATCACAAATTATTAGACTTTAAAAGATTTATAACTGAAATATTATACACAAGTTATCATAATTATCACAGAACTAATAAATCAGATTTACTTTGATCAAGTACTCTTTACGACTGAGGCTGAAATTTCACACAAGAGATGTATCTTTGTCATCCGACATTGATTGCTTTTTACAAAAATGAATGTTGTTGAAAATCATGATACTGTATAACCTACTCAATACAACATCCTGTATGACACAAATGTCAATCAAATGACGCAAGCATCAGAACATCAGAATCATACACATTGTCACTTTAAAATATTACTCAACATTAGTTTAACAAATAAAGTATAATTATAACACTTACATCCGAAGCTGAGCTGGACTTGTTTGCTGAGAATAGAACCGACGGTATTCTTCGCCACGCACTGATAATCCCCGTTGTGCTTTGTGTCGGACGGTCGCGTGATCGACAACCGTCCGTTAGTGACGGTAATCGCAGAGTCACTCACGTTGATCACAGTTGTGGCCAGAGCCCGCCGTACGTACCACTGATACGTCGGCACGGGATTACCGTCAGCCACACAGTCCATCCTGACAGTGATGATGGCACTCTGAGGGTCGTAGATGGTGTCGTTGGGTTGCAACGTGAACACAGGTCCCCTCGTCAACTGCTGTTGGTCGATTTCATTCACACCATAATCTACAATGTGCATCAGTCGCAACAATGCAATCAATATTATACAACGTGTTCTTGAATAGCACTGTATCAAAGTAGTAAAGACTTAGTGTTATATTTAAAGAACCTAGACTGGGGATGCAATTTAGACATGGTTCTTTTGGGCAATTTTTGTAATTAAATTCTTCAAACACGTCAAAAAACATAGTTAATTTTTAAACACAATATGGCAGCAAAACTGCCCCATGTGGCGTCAAAATGAATGTAATTCAGACATACTTAAGTGCACAATCCGATATCGAACATGGTGACAACTGCTCTAGTAAATTCTGTCCGCTTTCTAAACTAGGCATGAATAATTACAGGACAATAAATAATAACAACTTCTAGCAGAAGCTCAAGGCTGTGATGTGAAATCTTACAGCACACAGACTTCTCAACAAGGTAATAACATCAAGGTAATAACCTGAGTACATAAAGGTAATAACTTCGTGATGTAACACATAGCTGAATGGAGAGGATATTACAGTAAAAAGAACACATCTGATATGTAATCCGTCACAAAAATTACTTAAAGTCAGCATCATGAAATAATCAAATGAGAATTTAAAAATATTAACATGATAATTAATGCATCGTAAACTTTTAAAATGAATCTGAAATGTAAACCTCAATTCACCACTAAACTTTATAATATTTCAAGTTATTCTATAAAATAATTAAAGAATATATGAAGATAGAATGTAAAACACAGTAACACTAACCAAAACCGCGTTCGATGTTGACGATTCGATAAATCTCCGTTTTGCCAATTTCACAAATGTATGGCCGAGCACTGTCGCGACCAGTATCATCAAACACCGACCACCCCCACTTCGACCCTAGAGGCAAATTTACAGCAGAACAGCGTGCACAATTTCAGAAAATAAAATCAACATTACCCGACAAATATTGCCCATGTAAATAAGTTACGTCAAAAAACACACGTCTTAATCCAAACTACAATTATCCAGTTTTCTTGTCAAATGAAGCACAAATTCTAACATTTAACCATTAACTCTAGAGCAAAGACAGAAACAGCCAAATTAATAGCCGCAGTTAACATCTGATAATCTGAGGTGCACGTCGCACGCAAATTAGTTAACAGCACACCTGATACTTGGCTCAAATAACTAGTCAAGCGAGCCAGGAACTACTCACAAAGACAGTGACCATCTACCCTATAACGTTAATGTCTTTACAAATTACCTGCATATGCATCTGTACCAGTTATACCAAATTAAACAATGCATCTGTATCTGTTATGCCTGCTAAACTACTCATATATTCCTCCTATATATATTCCTTCCACCTATATATCATCCTATACTAACATATGGTATTGATGCTTTAAGTCCATCGGCTGCAATGTATAGTACACTTGATAACGCTTATTGTGCTGCATATTCAAAGATTTTTGGTACCAGCGATAGAAATAC
>JAQFYQ010000979.1:0-14575 GCA_034694885.1 Buchholzia appendiculata | reverse complement strand
ATCTGTCACTACCTGACGCAACAAAAATGGCGTCTCAAACCTTGTGCCTCTATATATCTTTGATCCTGGATGTTATAGCGCTCGACACAATCTATTTGTGTCCAAAAATCCCGAAAATTGCGACAAAACAAAGGTTGACAGTGCATTAAAACCTCATCTTTAAATAGAACGCGGTTCAAACTTTGTAAACAGAATTCTAATGACGTGCCATTCGGTTCTTTGATTGGTTGCGCACAGGTTGGAGTTTATTTATAAACAAAGAGGCGGGAAAATATTTCATTGAGGGGTTGGTTGGGTGACCCATCTTGCATTAAAATTGGAACATTATATATCAGTGGAATAGATTCATTGGATAAACTGCTCATAATTCATTTCTAAAAAGTGCATCCATTGCATTTACTATGGTTACATTTTAATTTAATTCAAAGCAGAATCTTGTCTAATTTCACTCCGCATATAAATGAATTATGAATAAGCATTAGAGTATGAATATATTACTGGAAGCAAAACAACCGCTTTAATTACTGACAGACACGCAGTGAATACAAATATAATTATAATGAAAACACATCTTCGATAATGACAAAGAGCACCTCTCGCGTAGGCATCACGATCAAAGCAACAGGCAACTGGCAAAATAAATAATCTGAAACTAATCCGCTGCTCATGAATAGTCATGAGCATAAACTTTGTCAATGAATAATTCTAATAAACAATTCTAATATTACACAAACAAAAGAATTGCGCTGTTGCAGTTACTGCACGTGGGTTCCTGCGTTACGAATGCACAGCAATTGATTAACAAGACCAACGAATGCAATAACGAGTGTAACATTCGGGTTATGGAGTGCAGCAGTGCTTTTCACACGAACAGAGTCCCCGGGCAAAGTGACTGCATGAGGGCAAAGCGAGCTGCGCGAACGTTAACACAGTTTCTGCAAATCTGTCGCAGAGATCCAACGATAGCAATCGCCTGCACTGGCCGACCCAGCATCAGTCGACTTCGCTGTGCTTGCGCAGTATTACAAGGGATAAACAAGTTGGCAAAAACCACGTGATAAACACACATAAGTAAAGCTAATTTCTTGTCAACATAATATCAGATAAGTTGATCGGGAAAGCAGACTATAGGATCAGTTCCGTCTTATTGGCTTCAAAATTGCGCTCATAAATCAGTGATCATAAATATTGATTTACTTACAAATTAACAATGAGAGTGTTACAATTATTGTTGTTGCTTTTCGGCAGGCTCTGAATTGTAATCTGGTTTACATATACTAGCATGTAATAGTGGAACCAGGGAGGGCTACATTGATCATGTTCCCTTTCAACAAGTTGTAATGTATTTGGCCGTCCCTTTCCCCAGATCGACAACATTTTTCGAAGCGCCACTACCCTTCACCCCCAGAGTTGCAGTCATAAGTCGTATAACCACTTCATTTTCCCACATGATTAGCTTACACATCCTTTGTGTATAACAACCTTCATCTTGTAGGACTCCAGCACTTAGCCCCGCCGAAAATCTAAATGTGTCCGCCCTTACCAGAGTACTGATAGATCCACCAGCATGCATCAGCAACTATACAGGGATTTATGAAACAACAAACGCAATATAATCTTACAGGTAAAACAAAAAAACAGCTAATTTACCAAACAATTGTCTAATACGATACTATATACAAAAAACGTACTGTAAAGTATTTATGTTATAATACGGAAAAGATGTTACAAGTATTTTTAACATTTCGCGCATCTTACAAGAAGTTATAACAATAATTGCATCATCACGCCTCAGTGTTTTTCACTCAGCAAGTTTCGATGATTATCAGCTGAAGAACAATTTCCTGATCGATACTGAACTTAAAGCACTAAATCGTGACACTTTAAATGACTTATGATTGGAAATAAAGGATTTTTAAATCCTGTAATTGCCTTTTTGCATAACATTGCATCAGAGCTGTTGCAAAGCTGACCGATAAGAAGCATCTACTTGTAAACTGTAACACTGT
This sequence comes from Buchholzia appendiculata, assembly GCA_034694885.1. Taxonomy (NCBI): domain Eukaryota; kingdom Metazoa; phylum Annelida; class Clitellata; order Enchytraeida; family Enchytraeidae; genus Buchholzia; species Buchholzia appendiculata. The sequence goes on along the minus strand of JAQFYQ010000979.1, from coordinate 12,566 downwards.
GCACAAAAATAACAGCATCAGGCCTATTACAATCAGGTCATTAAAAACTATATCAGTCAATATTTTTCTATACAACTTCACAAAGAGGTACTTTGGTCCGATTCATGCGTGGTCATTTGAAAAAATATTAAATAAATTTAAACAACCATTGAATGAATTGAATATATAAATAAATATATGTAATAAATAAGCAGAATCTCTGAAACAAAGTCAGTCAGATTGTTATTATTATTAGGATGCAAAGAACTTCCTTTATCGGGTTCATAATAACAATTGGTGCTACGGTACAAACAAGAGTTTTACAAGTGACAGCGATTTGAACTCATCACTGCAGTGCACAATGAGTCACTGACTGAAATCGAACCTTTTTAACCAACAAATAAACTTACTATAGCGTCAATGATCAAACACAGGCTGATGTAAACAGCTCACGATTACGCAATGCATATCTTTCAATAACAATATAATCTCAATAATCGTCGAACCATCAAATCAAGTTGTATAATTTACTCTTAAGCTCGTTGCATATTCAACCACAGCGTTTGACAACAATCATGGTACATGAGAGAAACAGTTCACATCAAACATTTACAATAACCTGAGTCACTGTCACTGAAATCACTTCTCTGAAATATTAATATAGCAAAATATGTTTACACCCATATATAATCAGATAGAAAAATCTATATGAAATGTTGCACTAAACGTTGGCGTATAATCAATAATAAATGAATAAACTTATTTGATAATAAGTTTATCTCTAAAATATCATTCGATTTTTAAGTAGAAACAGTACACATGGAAGAAGAGACGAGGGAGTTGATTAGCGCATTTTTGACAATCCTGTCAGAGAAAGTGTTTACAGAAGAATGCCTAATGTTACACTGTATAAATCGGGAGGGGGGCTCAGGGGGCGGGAGGGAGCGGGGGTTGGGCTCATGCCATAGATCCACCTTCAAAGTGACAACTAGGTGATAGACAATAACTCAGTTCAACACATTCAGTCACTTTATCTTTTTGTACAGTAATTGTACAACACTAGAACAATCAACTAAAACTTTATAAATAAATACCAAAAGCATCTCAGACACATATAACAAAGTTAAATAAACAAACGCTGCCACTCTTACATATTATGAACAAATAACTGTTGTCAACAAATAGACAGTAGCTCAGAATTATTTGACAATCGTTCATAATTCTAGTGTCAATGCTACATAAATACAACTTGCTACCAATAATAGTCACCAGTGGAAATGTGCGCTAGTACAACCGGAGTCATTGCCTAGCTTGCTGTGATGCACTTATACTAAACTCACTACTTAAAACAGCAGGCAGTAGCGTATTAGTCTTCAGGAGTTAACACATTTCATGAAGCCTAATTTTTAGCTGCATATAATATTAAAAATAAATAGATTTGCACACAATTTTACTGTAATCGAGGAATGTACATGTATTTCTAAGGTTGCCAGTAATTCAGTGATTCCCTCAGCTTCAGAGCACATATGCTTGCAACGATGTCTGACAAACATTCCCGTCTTTCTTCTTCACAACCAAACGCATGGTTCTTAGGCAACAACCGGAATGTTGACAGATCCAAATTTGAGTTACTATCCTCAAAACCTGGACTACCAGACATCCACGATCCCGGGGTACTGGGACCGGAGCTGAATTCTTCTCCTGAACTTGGGATTGGTCTCCGGAAGAAACCGGCTTCGAAGTGATCCGGGCTGTGCACTGAACTGCCTGAGCTGTGGGATGTGCGGCTGTGTATGTCTGAATCAAACGAACCACGACTCAGAGATTCATTGCTGGTCGAAGCATTGCACGGTATGACCAAGTTACAAGGGGCGTAACCCCCGGGGTTACCAAGGTTACCTGGCAAGTTGCCAAACTGCGGACTCTTCGAGTAGCATGTGAATCTGTTCTTTTCGTTCCGGGCAATAATGTCCTGATGGTTGGCTACAAGGTTCGGATCGTAAAAAGTCGATGGAAAAGCTTGAAAGTTATCAGAAACACTGAATGTTCTGCGACAATTGGACGAGTCAAATGAAAAACACCTTGGACGCAGTTCCCTTGAAGGCATGCCTAGACATGTCTCTCCAGAGTTTGGCATCATGGAATACCCAGAGTGCAAGACATCAGACCTAGTGACCTCTTCACGAGTAGACTGACTGAATGATGCCTTTCTTGTACCAGGCAGACTTCTCACTTGCGTGTGTTCCAGCAATGCATTTCTAGGATAGATGAGATTAGGCTCTGAGAACCTATTAGACCTGCCTTTATCCACACTTGTTTGCACTTGCTTTATAGTATTCACGAAGTGAGGTATTGGAGTTGAGATGGGCAAGCGGTTTGAGTCCTGGACTTCAGATGCTGCTGGAGTAAAACATGTATTTCCGAATGATGTTCTCAGTTGTAGGTCATTAGCACAAATTGAACTTGCAAGAAACTTTTCCATATCGGATAGACTTCTTTTATGATCAGTACCATCGTTGTCCATGCCTGGTAAATGTAATGGTAAAGCAGCAGGGCGCAGGATTCTGGAGAAGCTATCACATTCTGGTGCGGGATTTGTAATACCGAAGTTACTGGCAGAACAATGAGAACTTGAATGCAACTCAGAGGTTGACTGAATTGACTGATGATTCAATTCAGTCTTTCCATTAAGATTAGCTGTAGATGAAAGTGATAATGCAGGATTACATGGACCACAAGGGGTGCTGAAACAAGATTGAACATTACTACAAATATTATTTGAGTATCTTAATCTGCTTGTGTCATCCAACACCGGCTGCTGAAACTGCTGAGTATGAACTTGCTGTAGCTGCTGCTGCTGCTGGCGCAAATTCTGGGAAATGTTCAGCTGCTTCAGCTGCTGCGCCTGTATTGCATGCTGACTCAGTGCAACTTCCTGCAATTGTTGCTGCAATAGTTCACTGCGCATCTGATACAAAAGTTGTGGATCTATTTCATTTGCTCTATTATCAAGCCCACGTTGTGGAACGATAGGATGTTGCGGTTGTTGCTGTTGCTGCAGTTGTTTAAGAAGTTGCTGTTGCATTGTATACTGTTGTTGCTGTTGCGTCTGATGTTGTGGTTGCTGTAATTGATTTATTAATCTAAATGTATGAATCTGTTCATCTATACATCTGGATGTATTAGCATTGAGAGTATTTTCAACTTTGCACGTAATTAGACCATCTTCTGGGCAATTATTTACACCATGAACTGTAACAACATACTGACAATCACCCACATTGTTCACACTCACACTAACAGGATCAGTTTCAACCTGACTTTGTTCCGGTTTCTGTTCTTTAGACGGAACAACGCTGTCCAATGTTGTCATCATTTGGCTAGTCTCTACCTGAGATACCTCACTAGCCACGCACACTACCTGACTAGCCACTCCTCCCAGCCTATCACGTTCGTTGTGAATGAAGTGGCACCTAGCTCCATATGGGCAGAGTCCCTTTGCGTGGAAAGTCTTGCAGAGATCCGTCTTGTAGCGCACGTGACGGTCTACGACTCGAAGCTCCGCCTTCCCGTGGGCGTACTGACATTTCTCCCCGTACCTGCCAACCAAACAATTCAGACAGTTGTAATTCAGACAACAATTTAGATCCAGAAAATTTATTGTTTTATGTAGCCCATGTTTGCTAAAGTTTGTCAGTTGAATGAGAAAATTCCATTCAACTAATTCAAATAATTCCGTGATAGAGGCATTGGGTGAACTACTGTAACACTGCTCAGAATTATTTGGATGATATTACAATCATAAGGGAGAAGGAAAGGCCCTTATCACAAGGGAGAGGGAAAGGCCCTTATCACGTGTAACGAATCCTGATACGACAATATCATTGAAAAATTGTAGCATTGATATCATGACCGAGCAAACCAGCGGGGGAGTGATGATGAACTCAATGCGGTACACAGAGGAGTCTAAGTTTGTCTTCGTTTCAACGTTCCACGAGTAGCTTAAGCTGTCACCGACAGTCAGTCCGGCTCACGACAGAAGAACCCCAGTCATGACGCTTATGACGCCCATGAACGTCGTGACGGTCACGACAGTCATGACTGTCATGACTATGATGAGAGAAAACGTAAAGTAATACTTGACAAAAGTTTATCAGTCAATGAGAATTTACAATACAAGTCATTCAATATTAACCCCTCTCATGCAAAGAAAGCACTCGACAGATTTATGACTACTTAAACGGAAGAGGAGACAGAGACCGACAGAGATAGACAGAGACAGGCAATGACCGACAGAGACAGACAGACATACAGACAGAGAGACAGACAGACAGACAACACGACATGTAGCATGCTAATCTCTCAAGTTTGCATACAGACCCACCGCACCGAGAGCAATAATAATTCAGTATAAATGTTGCTATCGTTTGCGAAGGTGAGTTTAGAACAAACACTTGTAAATAGTGCGCATATCATAAGTGTAGTATATAGCATGGCTGAATATAGTCATACGAATGCAAAACAAACAATCATATATTTTGCTGGAGAGCTCTAAATCGGTTTGAAGTGGGTAGTGTCGAGGCACCTAACAGTCCGACCATTCACGTCGTGAATCCAGGCCACGGAATCAACCGCAGACGCAACATTCATCTCTCTTTGGAATCGTACACTCAATCATAGTTTAGCGCTAATCAACAGCTCCCAGAGCTCGAGATTTAAATCGATGCAAAGCTTTAATAATAATAATGAATGCGCTTTTTACTGAATCGTGTTGGATTATTTTCAGCCATTAAGCCCTTCTACCTATTTGTACCTATTCTGTCTCTCAATGGAAGTTTGTCATGATTAGAAGCACCCCCTCCCCTGTAAAAAAAGCGCCCCGCAAATCATCGGGTTTTAATATTTCGATACTTAATATCTTTGAATATGAATGCAATTAATATACAGATTATAACTACAACTTTAGTTTTAATGAACGCTTCATATAATGAAAAATATTGTGATGCTAGCTATAGCGTACATTCTACCCTTACAATAAATCTTCATTCAGAAAAAATACAATGTTTAATTTATTTTTAAAATTCTCAATTATTCTTAGATTTGTGAAAATAGTTAATTAGTGCTTTTATTCAACTCAACGTAAGCATTAATATCCCTTTGTTATTGTACTAAGGTCGAAATGAAGAAAAGAACTTGTTATGGGGAAGCTTAGATTGTAGGACAGTTTGAAAGCCAAGGTTTCCGAGATCCCAGACATAATGCTTCTACCGTCCGCTGCAGTATACGGGTCTAAAACTGAGCATAATCTAACTATAGTTAACTATACATAGTCTAACTATACATAGTATAACTATACATAGACTAACTATACATAGACTAACTATACATACTCTAACTATACATCACCTGCATGTCACCTGTATAGGTGCTAATTAGATGATGACCATGTCTTAATTGCTTCACACTTCGGAAATAGAATTTATTTTTACGACCTACAGTCTATTTATAGATTCTATATATACACCTCTCTATTGTTCGTGAGAAGTCCTAAAATCGTGCAGAGCTATTACGACCGCAAACAAGTGTTTAAATAGGCCCGTTATCAGTACGGGAACAATAATGATTTTTACATTCATCAAATACAAGGCTGTTTTATTAGGCCCAATTCAGTTCCTAATCTTGGCAAGAGCTAAGATAAGATGTGGGCGAGAGAAAGAGAGGACGGCCTAGTTGAAGGGTGGCTTGATGGGTGCTAGTAAGAGCAGCAGCTAGCAGTACCGTGGTCTACTATCACGAAACTAACATCAGACAAAATCAAACATCGATCTCCCGTCATACTACAGGGGGAACTATTCTTCTCTCGGCAGAACTTTTAGGTCAACTCATAAAGGTATTTCTCTGAAGCTAGTTCTCACCGCCACACGACGGCAAATATACGGCGATAAATGAGCGGCAAATAAACGCTGACGATAAAACAGGTGCATAATTTGATTGGTTGGTCTATTTATTAAATAGTCAATTCCAATCATCTTTAATAGTCAACGCTTTAAAAAACTAAAAATATTAGCCACAATTATAGGGCGCATGTTTTACAAAAATACAATAATAAAACATCATACATTTAAGAAAATATTCGGGGAGGGGTTGAACCCGAAATCCATTAAAAACGGCTGTGGTCATCCTAATTTGATAGTAATTGGGATCCAGGGAACCCAAAACTGTCTGCATGAATTACAACCGACAGCAGATCGTTTAGAATAAACAGTGGATTATTATGAGTCGGCTGAACTATAGAATTTTCCGGGAACCAACTTGCCATTCTAAGCTCACCTTGGGGGGATTCCCTGACCATTTCGACCCTCCAGAAATCTTCACACTCTCCATTTCTGACCCTCTGTTATAATATCATCCCTCACAATCCCGGATGTCATTTTCTGCGCAAACCTTATCATAACTTTAATCCACGCAAATTACATGTGAATTATAATGATATAATATTAACAGGAATTTCAGCAACCAATTTATCAAAGTCATGGTTATTATCATTGCTGTTATCTGAATTTCAAGATAATAGCAATATTTCACCGATATTATATAGCTACACTGTATCACAAAAATATATTTATATGCATTTATAAGCATTTATTTTGTAAGATCTAATTTGTATTTTTGAAGTAAAGAAGTAAATAAAAAATTATGCATCATAGTTATTCATAATCAGACCAATAGGCTATTAACAGCGTCAATACATCTAGCTAGACCTAATTACCATTTCTAGAATCGTGAATACTTTTTAGAAAATACCCTCTGAAAGATCAGACGCAAAAATTTTCCTAGCACATCTCTAGTCCAAATCATTTCCAGTCCAAATCATTTCCAGTCCAAATTATTTCCAGGCCAAATCATTTCCAGTCCAAATCATTTCCAGTCCAAATCTTTCCAGTCTAAATCATTTCCAGTCCAAATCTTCTCTAGTCCAAACGTTACATTTATTTTCTTACTTTATTTCGCTATTGCACTCTGCGTTATTTTTATTACATGCATTTCTATCATATCATTAAAACTGCCAACTTTTGCTAATTTCTCTAGTTTTTTAACCAAATATTTTGCAGGGTTTTACAAGCTTTGAAACGGAACAAAAATGTCCGGCATAGTTTTCTTGCCTCTGCGTTACTCGGATATTTTCATGGAAGCACTAGACTGTTTGATCTAACAGCGGTAGTGGAAGCTCTGGGTTGTTTATCTAGCATGGCTGTTGGAGCACTGACTCCTTATCATTGTAAGGACTGAGCTCGACAAACAAACAATCGCTTGGATAATTATCAAAATCACCATTAACAAAATATCTACTTCTTCATCATCGTCGTCATTCAATCACTAGCATCGTTATCATCATCATCAATATTATCACCATCATTTTGTAAATTACAATTTGTGTCGTGTGAACTAGACATAAAAGCAAGGTCTGATGAATTTGAGACAGCTTACCTACAATCTCCACTTTCTTCAAAAGTTCTACACAGCTCTGTCTTGTATCTCTCATTGTCCACCACCGCTACGGGAGCTCCAGCTTTTGTTCTTTCGCTTCTCTTTCTCTTCTTTTTCCCCCCGGCAGTGGCAACACCGTTCTCCCCACGATCCTCACCAGTGGTAGCACGTCGGGATCGCCTCTTGTTTCTTATTCTTTTCTCTCGCTTCGCAACAACTTTCTGATGATCCTGTGTCATGACGTCACTTGGTGCCGTATCAGCAAAGGGAACCGCCTCTTGCGAACGGTCGGTACCGTCCTGCGCAGCGTCAGAACGTATGACGTCACTACAATCTCTGACGTCATTGTCATTTGCCGTATCGGCCTGATGATCAGAATCTTCATCTAGTCTTATAAATGTCTGTGAATAGTTAGCAACGCCCGCCGTCACACGGCTTGAAGCCAGTGATTCGAGTCCAGCTGCATCATCAACGCTCACGTGCAAACTCTTCACATTGTCATTTGTAAATCCACTCGTCTTTAATCCCGCGTCTTCACTAGAAACATCAGTGACGTCACAGTTTTCTATGACGTGATCACGTGGCCTGCAAGTTGTTTCTCGTGACGCAAAATTCCTGACGTCATCAACTGTTCTATGTCCTTGCGAGCTGCTCAGTTGCCGAGGTGTTCCAGGCAAGTAGGTGTTCCCAGAGGCCTTGGCTAGAGGCAGGGCGACGTTGCTCGGGCCATGGTTTCTGCGCACCACAAAGTTTCTGTTGTCTACGAACCAGTTCTGACGATCCGCAGGTTTCAGCTCAGTAACGCCACCACAAGACCATCGCCTGGGAGTGTAGCCTGGAGGTTCGTAGGGACTTGAGTAGACGTTCCTCTGCATGGACGCCATTACGACCGAATATAGAGACAGAAACTCTAAGATCACGTGACAAGATCACGTGACTGAAGAGCACGTGACTGAAGAGCACGTGACTGAAGAGCACGTGACTGAAGAGCACGTGACTGAAGAGCACGTGACTTGTCCAGTAGAAGAGAATTGAGGTGTAGGATCAGTCTTGCAGTGAATGTAAAGTCAGTGAAGAGAAAGATGAGATGGATGAACGGTGTACAGATATTATCTTAGTTCAACTGTGGCAATCGAGCAGGATCACAAACAAGCGTACGCCTAAAAACACACAAAAGCAATTATTATACGCTCGTACAGAGAAAAATACAAACAGCAAGTACGCCTAGTTCCTGGTTGCACACCAAGATACTTGAACGTTGAGTACTACTTTATGCACCTACACTTGGAAACATACACACACAGGGGCGCAGCCAGGATTTCATTTGGGGAGGCGGGGAGTTGAGAAGTTTGACCCTTTTTAAATTTCGGGGGGGGGGGAGGGTTAACTAAAAAAATTGAACGAACCTTTTTAAAATAAAAAAATTTCGGGGGGTTCTAAAAAACCTAAATCTGAACTAAAAAAATTAACGAACTTTTTCAAAAATTTCTTTAAAAAAAATTTTTAAGAAGAAAAAATGTCGGGGTGGAGGGGGTTGAACCCCCCTCTTAAATACCGCCATGTACGCACACACTAAGCACGTTTGCACATTTAGAAACTAGTTTTACACAGATTTCGTGCGAAGAAACACGAGCTAACTCGAGTTCTACAACCGGACGAAGAACAGTAAATCTTCTGTTATAACTTCCGGTTAAACTGTTGACCGTCAAGTTGCGTAGGTTTCTAAAGTTTACAGCGCACGTATCCGTTACTATAACGGCGAGATCTGTGATACGCCATAAAGTTACTTCTAGCATCACACTGAGTGCTCTTGATTCTTGACCTCGAGGTCGTACTTTTCATCCTACTAATTCATGAAGTTTCGCACTAATACGCAGCTTGCTCGGAAAAGGGACCTATAAAGGTGCACTTCGTTTTGTATTGTGTTAAGGCACGCTACACTAAGCACAAGATCAAGATTTTTTTTCAGTTTTGATATTAAGATCAACGAAAAGCAACAACAGTCGAGAGCACGGCAACGCCTTGAAAAGCACCGCTATGGAAATAACAGAAATAGTTCAGAGATAATCCCGACACATGAGAGAAAGAACAGCTTCAGCCTTCAGGACAAATATTGTCATAGCACAGTCCTCGAATTATGGGTGGGGGACTACTGGGGTCCACTGGGGGTCCACTGGGTGTCCGGGATCTTGGACTACTACGTCTTGAATAAGACACATTGCTAAATTTGAGAATGAAATTCAGGGTTCTAAATGTTAAAAGGAATATCGCTCAATTTCTACGGCGTAAAATTGATCACCTGTTCGTCAGAATTTGTTTCAGAGCCATACTTACTTTTTAATGGAAATTCTATTACTGCTATTTGTGGATCGTAGTGGATGGAGTTTATTAAGTGCTCGGGGTTAAGATCCTAGTACTTACATTTTGCCACAAGTAAAATTTATTTGTACAATACATGGGGAAAATAGGAAAATGTTGCCATCTCCCGCGCGCCAAGATTTAAAAAAAATTAGTTCGCCGTGCTCCGAAATCAAACTCCTCGTGTTGTTGTGCTACTATACAAATTGCCCAACAATAACGTCTCTTAATTGCTACATAGCTACTACCAATTAATTCAATATATCGAAACCGATCATTCAAACTATTTCTAAGCACAATATTCTTCAGTATACTGCATGTTGTGAGACATCTAATGTGAAATATGAATGCACACATAAATATAATTACACATAAATAAAATTCAAAAATAATAATTGATTAGAAATCTTTTCCGCACATTTTAAAGTCATTCAGTTTTTCATACAAACAAATAAATTATTATTAACTTGAATCTGTGAACAATAAAAAAAACTTTTCACCTATCTCGAACTGCCTTAAAAATAGACTTAGAATTCTTTCAGATCAAGTAGTATAGTAGTTGTAAGTAAATATTTAGTCTTAGATTAAACCTCAGTCTGTTTCGGTAGTAATTTATTTAATAGTTTTCAATTTATTTGAAATAGACTGACCGATCGCTTTTATACCTTCAGATAATATTATGTATAGTATAACATTAATTGTGCACACCACAATTTAACAAAACTTTTCACAGTGTAAACTTTATTACTCTACTTCCTGAGAAGTCACAAATCGTCTGGCAAATGTTTGCGCCTTACAACATAAATGTATTTATGTATCTTATACTCGGCCTACTTTTCTATTATATTCTACTTCTCAATTTTGTGCTACTTCTCTTTTTATACTTCTCTATTTTTTCGATACTGATTTTCTTTTACTATACACGACAATAGTTTCGCCACGACGCTCCAGATTCTAGAAAACTGTTAACTCACAGCGTTGAAGAAATCCCGCATAATTTTTAAAATTATTACCGCACTATAAAGTTATTACAGAGGTACGAAGTTATTATAGCTCATTATGAAAACAGATAGCACGTCTTTATATTCCTATGATCTCAATGCACGTGTTGCGCGCCGTGTTGTTTTATAGCCGATGTGGTGGTAGCGAAGGCGTGCTGCATCGGTCCACTTTGCCGCAGCACAGAGCCATTGTATCGACCTGCAGCCAGTGCACAACTCAGGCGCATAATTCCACATCGACCGTGTGTTTTAATTATTAATATAAACTGCTTTTGTTACCTTCGAAAACAACGCAATTCGTCTCTTCGTTCCTCATTCAAGATTTTGACAATTACTTGTACACAAATAAATATGACAATTCAGAGCAACAAACATTTATTAATACTGTATTGCTGACAGTACGACACTGTTCAGAGTTGCTTTGTTTATTTTACTAAACGTATTTATCTACATTAATAATTTCCAAGCTTAAAGATTATAAATTCCGAAAAATTTGCGTTGTAATACTATACTACCATAATGGCTTCAGCATGAACTGAAGCTTTGTTCGCCGATTTTTGCTTCATGTGTGGCATATATTTTAAAGATAGCAAAATGAACAATAACAAAACTATCAATCAAGACTAAATAGCATAAGATTGTCTAATAATACCCAATGTTATTCAAATGGTCTTGTAAATATTCAGAATTTTTTATGTTTGTATCATACGAAGTTGTGTTATTCGCAATAATGCGTGTTTCATTATTAGAATCAAGCATGACAATAATAATTGTCATCAGACTGAGTTCGAACGAAACGCTAATGATATTATATTGCAGCGAAAGATATCGCTCATTTGTTGAGTTATTTCAGTCCATAAATGGCCATATATTGTGATACTTAGTTAAGACATTACAAATGTCCAAAAGTAGACAATTCGTCTGTACATAAGATGCAGCAACGAGTTAGCAAGTGTGCCAAGCTCAAGGGATGCTTTCTGCCAAACCGCCTTCCGATGAAAATCTTTTCACGGAGGAAGGGTTCATCATCCAACACAGCTGCCCTAGCCCAAGTTCACAAACAAGCCCCCCCCCCCCATGCATACACGATAACACCCATTGTTTCCATTGCTACAGCTGAATCTGTTAAAGGCTTGTGGAAGGATTGACGTACAGTGTAGATGGAAAGTTTCTTCTGTTCTGCTGCTGAAGCAACCGATATTAGACTTGTGTTGACCGATGCGCTACTGGCTGGGGAATTCCCGTGCTAAGCGTATCTCTGGGGAAAACCGGTTCCAAAGAATCATTGTTATCCCTAGTCGGTCGCTTGCCTCCTCCCACACCCAGAGTCCTTGATTCTCTCAACTTGCTGCACCTAGAATGTCCTATAGATGCACTGACGATGCACTGGTGCACATAGATGCACTGAAATACACTGATGATGCACTAGTGCAACTTGATGCACCGGTGCACCCATTAATGAACCGGTGCACCTAGGTGCACTGATGAATGCACTGGTGCACCTAGATGCACTAATGGTGCACTGAAATGCACTAATGAATGCACTGGTTCACCTAGATGCACTCATGCACCGATGAATGCACCGGTGCACCTATAGTACACTGATTAATGCACTGGTTCACCTAAATGCACTGGTGCACCGATGAATGCACCGGTGCACCTAGACAGTGGCGTATTTAGGATTTCACAAAGGAGGGGGCCAAGTTAGTAAAGATGGGGGAGAAAAACATAAGGGGGTCT
>JAQFYQ010000978.1:0-14576 GCA_034694885.1 Buchholzia appendiculata | reverse complement strand
ACTCCCGGCGCGGATTCGAACCCGCAACATCTGGGTTACGAGTCGAGCACGCTACCAATGAGCTATCTGGTCATCCCATCGTTCTAATTACACGTAACTAAACCCAGCCAGTGTACGAGGAAGTCAAGAACAGACAGAGTACCGGTAGAGGATGGTGCATTGAATGAGCTGAAGAGCGTGTCAGAGACATCCGTGAAGAAATCTTCGTCAGAGAGAAGCTGGTCGGCGTCGGTGTGGAAGAGTGGCATGTTGATAAAACTCTGAGCGGCACGAGACGGCATCATGTCAAACGACTCCTGGCTGACACCGTTACGTGTCGTGTCAACGAATGTCACCTGAAGTCAATTACAACCAAAGCAACCGTAGTATCAACTTAGCATCAATAAGTACGCCCGAAACACTATTATGACATTAGAGAGAAAATTCGCGAGTATGAGACCACTTATGCAATAAGTGGCGCACTAAATACTTTACAAACATTATAATCTATGTGAAAATAGTTATTTAAATAACATTTAAAAATGACAATTATTCTCAAAATGAGTAAATGTTTCAATTAATATTGCTCATTTGCCTACAAATGTTATGTGCAACTACACACAATATAACTCTGAGCGATTAAACAAGCGTCGACAACAGCAGTTTAGTTGCATACAAGTCCTAACTGTCATTGTCATTCTTTCTACATACTCATTTGCCTGACTAGATCATGGCTTGATGTCACAAAAACATCCTTTGCCACTTCCAGAGATGTGACAACATGCTATGTTGATCAACAGCTATGTAAGCATGTATTACATTGTCATTCAGATTTAATAAAGCAAATATTTTACACCAGGATGTCCTTCCAGACACAAAGATATCATCGTTTATAATGTTAAGCATTTGGAAGAGCACATCAAGTCTAATGCTACACTGCAAGTATATTAGAGCTGCAGCAAAAGAGAAATAAACAATAATTAAACAATACAAAGAAACAATAAATAGTCATCATCATCCCCCCTTTATAGTCTACTATTTATCGCGCAATGCAAATACAATGCAAACACATAAACTAAAACAGATTGCTATCCCTTGAGATACGGCCTAGCTCCATGTGTTACCTCTTTCTTCTTTGCTTTCTTCTCGTCGAGTCCCTCGGAGAACCTCTCACGGAAGAATCGACACCACTTCTTGTAATCATTTGTCACCGAGTCCAGGCGCAGCTTCCAGGTCTTTCCTTCCAACCGCACCACCTGGGTCACACATTCATGTATGGCATCTTTACAAATCTATACACTTTTCATATCTTTGTAGTTACAAACAAATCACTGGGTGAATGCCATCAATGAAAGAAAAGCAGTCGTGGATGCGAGTGAATGGGCCTGAAGAGAGACCATAGGCTTCAGTATCTTGCCCACCCTCGTCTCTTCCGGAGTTATGGTCGAAATTACCATATAAAACAAAAATGCCAACAAATTATAACCATTAAATTTTTTACTTGAAAGTTGTATGATATTTTAATACATTCCTACTGCCACAATAATAGAAATCGAATAAGAGAGAGAGACTTACTTCAGGATTGAGTTGCTTCATGTGCGCGATGGGTGGTTCAAACTGGCAGACGACAGGCTTGTGCCCGTTGATATCTGCACATCGTAACAACACAAACAACAGTTTTACCGCATCATTTAATTGTTAAAGAATCAAGCTGACAGTCACACAACAGTTCAGGTGTCTAACTAGCAACTTTGACACATAATACAAATCTATTTCTATAATAAAAAAATTGTTAAGATCAAGTCACAAATTAGCTCCAAGTAATAATGCAAGAACTGAGTTGCCCTCTTCCCCCAAATTTTGCAGACAGAAAATGAGAGTTTATTTTTCCTTTCCACCCGAAAGACGTTGATCAAAATGTATAGCTGCAGTAAACAGAGGAACAACAGACAGAGTCGTCGATTCAAGACCTGTCAATGAATGGTCATACTGAATGCAATCAATGGCTACGCTGTCAACTAAATACAACGTTACGTGCATTTGAGCTACAGAACTTAGCAACACAAAGCTCTGTTCCTCACTAACGCTCTGTTAAAGCCGAGTACAAATGTCGTCGACTTATTACACTCTAAGGGCTTAAACAGTCTTTATGCTTACAAACGAAACACAGTGGCAGATTAAAGTGGTGCCCGAGAAAGTCATTAGACAAAAGTCTAAAACACCCGTCACTTATAGTTTAAAGGCCACAAATTTCGTGCAGGGTTGACATTAAAACACTAGACACACGTAGATTCTCTATCCATAAACTTCGATAATAATAATAATGTTGAGTAATACCAACACTGCATAAACCACTCCCTCCAGATGATATTGTTCAGCCTGATCTTATCCTTCACGTGAACTTTGACCCCTTTGAAGTTCTTCCACTTGGGTGACGTCAACTTGCCACTGCAAAACACAATTCATCATTCCATGTATAATAACAGTTAACATCTGCACCGTTACACTCAGAGTCAAAAACACAATCCATCATTCCATCTATCGTTAAGATCTGAAACCGTTACGCTGTGAAGTCAAACAGACCATTAAAGGAATTAAATGATAACAATTTTGTAAACTTAAATCAATGTCCGATTGAAGAGTGCACTTTACAACCAAAACACTGATAGCTGCGAAGAACATGTCACAATCTATATCACAACAAGAAACGAATAACAAGCAAAAAATTTCATATTCCCTACATCGAGTCATGAGAAAGGTTCCTTCCATAAATGTCCAAACGCATATAAAAACAAAGATTCCACTAAATAATAAAATGTTCCATACAAATACGAGTTACCTGTGTCTAATAAAAGTGATCCTACGAATAACCACAGGAGTAAACACCCGAACAAATCTGCTTACTATATATTTTAAAAACAACTTCTTAATACGCAAACATTCAAATTATTATCAAAACAGACATGCATAGACGATAACCAAGAGTCAACTGATTGCATTCATTTTCATAGAATTGCCAGTTATTTTCTAATTTTCTAATATGTGGCCAAAACACAGATCTTATGCAACACATGCTTATGTAATAAGTGTTTATCATACATCTTGTGCACATTAACATTAATTATCCTAGAGCTCCTTTATCACGTTAAATCTAGCTACTTGCATGCAATTCTATGCTAACAACAATTACATACAATTATTAACCACAGATTTTAATTAGATATAAACTTCTTTTACAACATAAATACTCCTCTACCTATAAGCAAGTGTCATGCAGTTGAAGAGCTTCGTAAGTGTTGCATCTATCTCCAGAACCGGCGCTCGTTTCTCGTCTATCCTCAATTTATCTATCTCTTCCCGTCGTCTCGCCGCTGCCTCCGACCTCGCTCCTTCCTTCTTGACCACCGTCACTGGAGCAAGACACTCGCTCTCCATGCCGTCTGTCGCTCCTCCGCACCTCGTGCTCTCGTGCACGTGGCTCAGCATGAAGTGGCCGCTGTGGATCGTATGTTCGTCGGGTTTGCTGAGAAACTCGTCAAGCGTGTCGTCGCCTGCGTCATTCAGCTGATGTGAGCCGGTCGAGCCGTGAGCCGACGACGGCTCAAATGTGTCCTCGGTGTCACTGTGAGCCATGGCGGTAGCCGTCGCTAGCTTCATGCTATAGGGCGGCACTTGGTGACAACCAGTGCACAACGACTCGCGTGCAACGTTGCTCCATGCAACGCATCACAATCTCAACAACCTCTACAATCAAACGCGACAGAAAAGTTTATAAACATTATGCAATTGATATTTAATAAACATTAAATTGTTATTTTGCTTAGCATTACATTATGTAGTATATACTATTAATTACACTTGCTATGCACTATAATAGTTATACTACTGTTAGCTTGTATAGCTAACTTTGTGGGTACTACACCTATGTGCTGTGCAGCTATGTTAAATATACTTCTCCCATGATGTGAACATAGACATTTGCCTGCGTTCACAGTCTACGTTACGTTAGAGCAGATCGACCCCCCCCCCCTCCCCAACCCTATATTTACCTAATTAGGTCAATTTCGAAACTACATACCTATCGCTGATCAGAGTTATTCGTGTGCATAGAAATTACTCTCTTATTTGCACACTTTGTTTATTTGTAACCCAAATTTGGACAAATAAACCCTCAACCCCCACACAACTCTGCATGTAAGTCTACCTGTATCGCTGCTTGTCCGTCCAGTTGTTTCACTCTTTATCCTGCTAGATACGCTTTTCCGTCCGTCTCCATCAAAACATTCTAATTTTAGAATTAGTTAGAACTCTCTATCAATACTAGTACGGTATTCGCAAAATGTGCATACAGATATTTTGATAATAGTAGTTTATCTATGCCAAGTTGATGCACGAAACACATTGTATTTGTATTTATTACAATTTATTAACGAGATTTTATTAGATTTTATTCATTTGTATAGGATATTAATATTTTAATTTGTTTCCAAAATAATTATTGTGCTAGTTGTTAATTGTGAAAAGACTCGATTGTTGTTGACCGTACTTTTGGTTTGAGGGCCTAGTCGGTGCTTTCAGGACAAAAAGCTTCAGATGTCCAAGCGCAGCTCAGTTAGATGATTTATTATCATCTATATAATTTATTATAATTTATTATTATAATTTATTTATTATTTAAATTTATAAGAATGTAACGTTACGTTGGACCTAACTTGGATTTTTGTCCCTAAGGTGTGCAGATTTCAGCCAAATTGTACATCAACGTGTACATCATCAGCGTTCATCGGCCTTGTGGATGCCATGAATAATAAAATACTCGCTTACCTGCGTGGTGGTGTGAATGACATGGATTGCTGCGGTATTCTCTTACGCTAATCCGCTGTATTGTCATTTGATGGAGTTTCTCCCAGTACTTCGTGGAATGCTAAATCACTGCTGCGGAGTCTTACATCGTAGGGCGGACACAATGTCATGTAGTCCACTATAGGCTACAACGCAGATTGAATCAAGGTTAACAAGTTTTTCACGAGAACATGGTTTTAATGTTACCGATAAATTATGTAGTCTTTGGTCAGTTTCTCTATAATATGTAGAGCTGAAATATGAAGCAATCTTGTATACATGTAGAATTACTGTGATATGGTTCCAATGTGTCGATCTGGATGTGCAAACTCAGTGAGGGACCCGGGTTGCAATTTAATTCCAGGTGTGAAAGAACATATTGTTTTGTCTGAATCAATTTTACCATAGGAACCCAGACGTAAGCTGACGACGTGCTCTGATGTATTAACCAACCTCCTCGCACATTGTTTTGATTTCTCAAAGATCGATGTATCCAAATCATAGCTCTTCATCGCAGTGGCGTCGATTTGTTGAAAAATTTGGTCGGGACGAGCGAGGTTTTTCTCTCCGACGACTGACGAGCGGGGGGGGGGTGGCGACTGTCCAAACAATTTTGACGAGCGGGGGAAGGGAAGGTAGATCGAGACATGGACCAAATTTTGATCGCGTCATGTTCTGATTTTACATGGTCGGGACAAGGACCAAATTTTGGTCGGGACATGTCCCGACCATATCCCGATCATGTTTAAATTAGGTAGGGACATGTCCCGACCGTGCTCGACGCCTATGCTTCATCAGATAAAATTCACGACCTGGACGACCACATCCAGCATTGTTTCAAACTACGTGTCTTGGAAAGCAGAGCATAACTATAAAGCATGCAACGCAATTTCAGGGTTAATGCCTGTGACTACTTTTTATATTCTGACTATAGACCCAGGGGTTAAAGTAAGGGGGGGGGGCGGGGGGGGGCTGGACCCCCCCTCATCGAAAAAACGCGCAATGTATTTCTTATTTTTCGACCATCTAGTCCAATAAAAACATGGCCCACCACTAGTGTAGTACAATTTCATCTACAACGTGGGTTGGGAAAGGGTTTCCTGGCTCTGTTTTAATGGTGTTTGGTTTTTGTTTAAAATATTGTAGAAACAAAACTCCAACAGATTATGCATGTCATCTTCACAGTAAAACATTGATAACCACGAATATACAGGATTTAATGCGAATTCAGTGAAATCAATGAAGTGAATATTTGCAATTGTCTTTCTTTAGATCACAATTAATCCTAAACAATATGAACAGTCAACAATACATAGGCAATGAGACAGATTAATTTCCTAAACATTCATTTCAGCAACAGTCCAATGTTATGCAATTATTATAACAGTATTACAGAAGTATAGAATTATAGAGTATGAATGTGTAGACTATTTATTCCCTCTCTCTATCCTCTCTCTCTCTCTCTCTGCTCTGTCTGTCTGTCTGTCTCTCTCTCTCTCTCTCTCTCGCTCTGTCTCTCTCGCTCTGTCTCTCTCCATCTGTCACTGTATGTCTGTCTCCCTGTCTCTCTCTTCTCTTCCTTTCTCACCTTCTCTTTAACATTTGTTTCAGATTTACTCTACACAGTGCATGGTCTCATACACAAAACCAGATCCAATTATAATTTGAAAACCAAATCGCATCCTCCAAATGATTCGTTGAATACACAAACGCAGACCTCGCCTTTGCCATGTTAAATATAACGCTAACAAGTTAAACTCGGATATGCCAGCGTAATGCAATTTAGCATAAAAATCAATAAATAGCAAATTTATTTACCTCCCATCAAATTTGAGGAAGTCAAAATCTTATTAAGCAAAACACGTTGAGAACACTTCTATTACACTCCAGCAGATCGCAATAGCAATTGAGGGGGTTGATATCAGGCCGATTATACATTCCATTATTTCTATACCAAAATAGTATAACGTAATTCAGGGTCAGTAACAAAAACACACCTTTTAAAAGCTAACACCTCAAATACCAAGTTTAGTATAAGGTATACCAACCGGTTTCCAAGTTTGCTGGATATCAGATTTAAATAAAATAAATACATACAACAAAAGTTCAGGCGACAACAACTGCACGAAATATAAATAAACACACAAACACGGTTCTTCACAAAACCTAATCCAGTGATTACATTTAAAAACTGACAACTAAAGCTTTCAAATTAATTTATGAAATTAAAATATATCTTTTGATGATAGCCAAATTCACAAAACTACACCAAACGGACAAGAAATGCATTCAAAGCTTTGTACAGTCGATCTCAGTCAGTTTCAGATTCAAGCGCGATAAATGTAATATATGTGGGGTTATACTTATAGACAAGCACATTATTCATACATGCATCAATCAATACAGCAACCATTATATATGTGATTAATCAATAAACATCCAGACCGCATACAACAACTACTACTATAACTTGAACACCATGCAAACATCAAAACAAATCTAAATGCAAGCATCAACTTCATTCATAAATCATGACCAACACTGCCAGTCAATTTACTCTTCAACTTGACAGATCGCAGTTCAAATCAGTTCATACTTATTATTATACAGACGCTGCTTCAATCGTACACACTTCATTTACTGGCTTGTTATTCAGTTACATTTCAATAACAAACTCTGTATTTCTGTTTACAGTCAAACATACTAGTTTTAAAGTTAAATATTTTGTGAAATACAGGGCAATGTTAAATTTATTGTTATACAATGCTGTTACAAGTACACACATCAGTTGCACAGCTTTCACACCAACTCTCAACTCCCAACAATCACATCACGCTGTACAGCTTGCACACAATCACGTGCACACTCACATCGCGCACACTCACATCGCGCACGCTCACATCGTGCACACTCACATCGTGCACACTCACACCGCGCACACTCACATCGTGCACACTAACATCGCACACACTCACATCGCGCATACATCGCGCACACACACATGAGATTACAATTATACAATACTCTTCAATATATTAGTCCACACGAATACATCCACCAATACATACGAGACGTCCTATAAATATGACCAATCCAACAATACATGCATCTCATCCAAATGATGCAATCAATTCAAAACAAGTGACCGATGTGTACTACAATTTCCAACAAACCAGATCTCACAATTCAGCTCAATATATTTAGCGTATATCAATTGCAACTGTTCTTGACCACCGATTCAGTCACAAATGTTTTCACTTTACAAGAAATCAAACAACACTCTCAACTAATTACATCTACAGTTTGGAATTAATTATCGTTAGTGATCGACTAAAAATTAGAAACAAAAGTTCTCTACCCCCCATTTCAAAATTGGTCACATGGTTATTACACAGATAAAATAAATAGAATAATTCACCCTGATATAAACTTCATGCTAATAACATCACCGGATAATAATTATCCACGATCACAACACGACGGAGAATAATCAGCGCGTTCGCAGCAGTCCTCGACAGAGTGTACAATTATCACAGAGTATACAATATAATGCAGTTCACTGCAGAGATACAGTCCAAAATATACATACATGTATATATTATATACATACATACAACAATACAGGAACATTCAAATAATGTTGCGAGTTTCACAACCCTTCATTTGCATTCGTCGAGATATAGAACACTCGTTCACTTCTGATGACGAGCGTCAAGAATTTGTCATCTTCAACGAATATATAAAAGATACGACAGAATAGACAAACAGATACAAGAATTATGACAATGTAGCACTTGTAGTTATCACTGATGCAAGAGACACATTGGCCAATGCAGAAACATGTTCTTCATCAGGACGTAGCCGCACGCTATGAATGGTGCACTAAACTGGGTCAGCAATCAGCAAGATGTGTTCTTTGTCAGGACGTCATTGGTGCATAAAACTGGGTCAGCAATCAGCAAGATGTGTTCTTTGTCAGGACGTAGCCACGATTATGCAGTGTCATTAAACGCTTCTCGACGCCTTCCCTGACTAAATTACATACAACAGAAAAGAAAGTAAGAAAACTGAAGTGAACCAATACTCAGCAAATTATAGGTAAACAGGTCGTCTATCGAGTCCTCTCAGATGACTCATTTGCTGAATTAAGTGCGATTTCTACTCAGTTGTTCTATTTTGCCTTGCCACTCGATTTGCTTCATGGGACTGCAACGTTTAAAAGCATCAAATATTATTCACTTACTTTGCTTACCCTATCATATATAATTATGTACATCAAGTTAAGCCTGTACTTTCTCCACAGGTTTGGAAAAAACGAGGCAATGAATTTAACGATAGAAAGGTCACCTAAAATTTTTTCCTGCCTACCTCTCTTACAGTCTACTCAAGTAGGGTATGCTTAGTCAAAGCTGTCTCACAAATAATGATAAAATATCTAGCTGTAGTAATTACAGATATATCTACACTAAGAGTAAGTCAGTATAAAGTGAGTAGTACTACATACATCCAGTGAGTAAGAGTTTGTCGTCCGAATCACTGGCATGCTGAGCAAGGCTATGGAAGAGAAGCTGCGCTATGTGATAGTGTCGATAGCACTGAAACATACAACAAAAACAGCAGCTGTCAAATCTGCCTTCACAATCAGTAATGTACTAACCTTTAACATTTACTAAAACGTTCATTGACATCCACATATTTATAATAATAGAAATTATGCGCACTACTTATGGATATTTACAACGTCATTGATATCATATTACCACAATGTTATTGATCACAATCAGCTGAAAGCAAATGTGTGTTGTACCTCTTGTGGGTGTCCCAGTACTTCATCAGTAGCAGCTGTTTGACACTGCAACACAACAAGTCATCTATTGATCTATATACCTGAGACCAAAACAGCATCACATAAAGTTCACAAGTCAGTCTAGATATAAAACATGGTCCAATAACAAGTTAGTAAACAAACTGTCAACTGACTGGCAACAACTTTCAATAAGCATCTATAGAGCTATGTAGACATCTGGTGTATGTACAATTACAGAACTAATTATGTGCATCATACCATGTAGAAACTGAGCTTCGTAACTGCTAAACCTGATGAAACTTACTTCTCATTGTCAATATTATATAAAAAATTTAAAGCAAAACAGAACTTCACAGTGAAAAAATTTACAATATCATAATCCAATTATGTAAATATTTATTACTATTATTATTACTGAACATTATTAATGCAACTGACTGTACCAGTGATCAGACATAATACACACAGATGTTTCACTCGTTGCCTAAGCTAACGTTCAGCTTAGATGACGACTGACTAAGTTGAGGATAAACCTCACCAGTGTGACCCTCCTGCTTAGAACCTTCCTGCAGGGCTGTGTTTGGGAGGTTCAAAATCCTCAAAAAAGTGTGCCCCGCTTATAATTTATCATGACGTGTGAAGAAATTTTCAAAAAAAGGATCTTTAATTTTTTGGGGAAAGTCAATCCACTCCAAAATGAAAATTTAAAAAAGGGTGTTAAACTTTTCGAAATTCCAACCCCCCCCCCCCTTAAATGATATCCTGACTAGATTCCTGCCTTCCAGCCTAAGCCACAACCTGGCTTGTTAGTAAGCACATCGTTCAAGCAGCTTACCATCTCGATGGCGCAGCTGTACAGAAGTTTGTCGACGGTGATACGGTCGGTCACAAGTTTATCGACGCACTCGTCAAAGAGCGATCCACCTTTACTCAGAGTCCTGCACGACGCCAGGCACTGCTGGTACGTCGAGTTTATCTCTCGCAAAACTGTCACAAAAAAACATTAAATAATATAATCATACTGCATACATGAAACATGGAAAAATTTACTGAAAAAGTGAATGTTATTCCCATATGTAACTTATGCCTGTATGATTGCGCACAACATAACTTATAAGAGTTTAACAATTAGTCAGAGTTATATACAAATATCCATGAAAAACAGCGTTGTGAAATGTATGCACTCATCATCATTAGTGTTCTGCCGGAAGGCAGGTCCCTGGAATCCATCTTCTCCACAACTCACGGTCCTCCGCTTTCCTTTTCATTTGCACATATGATTCCTCCTTCCCTCCATCAGTTCATGAAGCATACTTTGCCTCGGTCTTCCTTGTCCTCTCCTTCCCTCAATTCTGCCTTCCATCATATCTTTCATCAATCCCTCGCCCCTCAACACATGTCCAATCCATTTTTCTTTCTCTTTACGACTGTTTGCACCATACTTCTTTCTTCTCTGACTGCATGAAGCACTTGTTCATTAGATTTCCTGTCTTGTCAAATTACCCTTTCCACTCTTCTCCATAACCACATCAGTAGCAGACTATGTTCGCTTGTATATATGACATTACACACAACATAAGTAGACCAGGTCTTACTTAGTAGCTAGTAGTTCAATAAGTACAAGCTGCTGGTCTTACTTAGTAGCTAGTAGTTCAATAAGTACAAGCTGGTGGTCTTACTTAGTGGCTAGTAGTTCAATAAGTACAAGCTGGTGGTCTTACTTAGTGGCTAGTAGTTCAATAAGTACAAGCTGCTGGTCTTACTTAGTGGCTAGTAGTTCAATAAGTACAAGCTGCTGGTCTTACTTAGTGGCTAGTAGTTCTGTGTTCTCCAGTATCAGATTCTCAATCTCCTTGCTCATACCTAGCACAACCAACAATCAGGAATAACAGTAGCAACTCATCACAGACTAACAAAGCTTCCGGTACATTCTGGAACAACACCATCACTCAATACAATAAAGACCACCACAGGAATGCTGTACTTACACTATACTGTCTATCATGAAAATGTCTGACTTCCAGTTGACTAAGCTCTAAGGTCTAGTTTCATGATGCACAATATTGTTCACCGTGCAGACCCCACTACATGAAACTGTGCAAGTTCTACAGGTATAATAGAAGAGATTAAATCTTACCAAAGAAATTGTCACCGGCTGAGAGAGAGAGCGTAAACACAGACAATATCACAATGTAGCAAATTATCTTATCTTACCATCATCATTATTCGCATCATCACTCTCATCATCATTGTCATCATCGTCATCATCATCATCATCACTCTTATCATCATCACTCTCATCATCATCGTCATCGTCATGATCTCAAGTTTTCGCTATCATCATTATCATAATAATCTTACATATATTTGTACATAGAAATCTGGCAATTGATATGTAAACACAGAAGAAACACATTCTTAATCACATAAACACTTGATCATATTACCTGCATTCAGATGTAACGAACTGACTGATCAATTGAAAAAATATAAATTGTTAATTCATTCCTATTTATCGAAATTAAAATTGGTTTAGCAACAGATCTTTATTACAACTTGAAAGCCCCATACAATGTCTATGCTTGCTCACTAGCACAGACATGCTGCACAAGCAAACAGAGTTCCTAGCAATTCTCATGCATACAGTTACTAGCACTTCTTATGCATACAGACATGCTAAACACGCATACAGAGTTCTTTTCACTTCGCATTTCACATATCCTAATACAGTGCAAATCATGCAACCTCAATAACAATACCTTCGTGCTGAGAGCATGAAGTAGAATCATACAATCAGACTTCGTAATAAATAATTATTATAACATTAGCATTAAGGCCAGTATTTAATCGAATTTAAACATATACAGTTCAAGTACACTAAGAACCACTTCCACACAGGGCAATTTACACATATATAGTTCAAGCACACTAAATAGCACAGAACCACTTCCACACAGGACATGGTTCAGTTCCAGAACTGGGACTGAGCAAGTTCAGTTTTAAAAGAAAGGGCCTGACTGACAGTGATTTGTGAATGCGATGAATCTCAAACCATGTCACATATTGTCAATTTCTGTCATTTTATCACGTTTCAAAGATGTATTACAGTATTGCGTACGGCTGACTGTGCCGATATTTCAACTGATTAACTTCACATGGTACTCTGCGCTTTCAACAACAACAACTAAACAGCAAAACGTTGATGAAAGAATGACGTCATCTTTTCCATTAGTAATTAGTAGCAGGTAACTGGGAGTATTGCAGAACGCCATCATATAATGCTATGATGTGGAATAAAGAGCAAGGTAACAGAGAGGTTATAAGTAATCCGTGATACAATGCTATATAGTAAGCTGTAAAGCAACCTATGCAACTTGTATAGAAGTCAAACCATCAATTGATTCAAAATTATCACATATGACAATACAGAAAGGCAGGAAAGAAATAAAGGAAAAAAGAATGAAATAAGATAGTAACAACGAAAAGAGAGGAAAAAAAATGAAGAAAGTCATTGTAAGCTCGGAATATAAGAAATAGAAAATTCAGAAATGTAGGATAGGAAGCAAAAGATAGTAAGATATAAAAGTAAGATGAGAAAAGAGAGTAAGTTGTAACAGCAAGAGGGGAAAAGTGCGCAAGTTATAAAAGCAAGAATGAAGAAAAGAGCGCAAGTCATAAAAGCAAGAATGGAAAAGAGAGCACATTATAAAAGTAAGGAGGGAAAGAGAGCAATTTATAAAAGCAAGATGAGAAAAGAGAGTAAGTAATAAAAGAAAGAATGGAATAGAGAGTCAGTTACAAAAGCAAGAATTGAAAACAGCGTAAACTATAAAAGTAATGATGGAAAAGAGAGTAGGCCTAAGATAAGAAAATAGATTCTATTGTCATGCTATACTGATGCTTACAGTCCGAGGAAAACTCTCCTGGATTTACCATTCGTCCTAAATCAACAAAAACAAACACAATATATAGCATACAACAGCACAACAGAATACTCACTCACACACAACACGTACAAAACAAATACAATATATAGCATATAACAGCACAACCGAATACTCACTCAAACACAGCACGTACAAAACAAATACTGATGCTTTGAGATTGAGAGTAGTTAATCACTGGCACGGAATATTTCAAGCAGCTCCATGACATACACTGCATCATCTCTGTAGTTCTGTACATAGCTGTGTCACATGGCTACACTTGGTGTGGTGCAAGTTAGTTACAAGCTGAGTAATCGCACTGTGCATGCCACTAGAGATGTAATTAACATGCTTAAATAACAATGCCAACTCTTTGCAATGACTAGAGATTTGCAATGACTAGAACGTTGTCGCCGCAACCACTCATTATAGTCTATTTATAATTCACTTTCGTAAGCTGATCTACATGCGAACGAGGATTTCACACAACTCAAGATTGTCCTCTCAAGATACCAAACATTTCTCTCCAGCCTCTCCGTCCCCAGACACGTACCATGCAATGTCACAGAGTTAATTTCACATTCCAAATATCTACTCCAACCACCAATCTCTCTTTTCACTGTTAAACTCAAGAGTATTTCCTTACAAAAGTTGTTCTTTGAAATTTTACTATTCCTGATGAATTTTTGGCTCAAGCAATTTCTCGTTTGATCCCCAGCGCTGACTACAAGATCACCTATCTAAGTGAAGAAGAGAAGATTGAAAAAATATAATCATGTCAACACCAAACAAGCCGCTCTCAGCCCAATTCTCAACTCATCATATTGGGTGATTAATGATTATGTGCTGTTTGCATGCGCCATTGTGTCTCACAATGTATGCACCATTGAAGTGATTGCAACATCGCTGCCACTTGCACTGACGGCGCTGCCTCATCACGAAGAAGAGCCGGTGACACCGGCTCTTCTCTGGTTCTCCTTGAAGTATAACTCTTCTACCGGCTCTTCTCTTTGATGCATAGC
>JAQFYQ010000977.1:0-14581 GCA_034694885.1 Buchholzia appendiculata | reverse complement strand
TCTGTCTGTCTGTCTGTCTGTCTCTCTCTCTTTCTCTCTCTGTCTCTCTCTCTCTGTCTCTCTCTCTCTCTCGCACACACGCACCTGGTTTATCTGATGATATTGTTGTTTATTATTTTGTACTGAGCTATAAGTCGTAAAGCTGTATGGTTGATATTATGAAGTTAATGATTTAGTATAGGAACCACAAATACTAGACTACTGTACTGAATAATACCTGCTGTGTTCGTCCCTGTAGATTGTAATACGAGAGTGGCGCCATCTTTTGTCCACTATAATAGCAGCAGGTTCAGGCACTCCACTAGTTACAAGAATGTTGCATATTAGGCTATAGGTACCGAAAAATTGATAATCACAAATTGGATTCCATAATTTTCTCTGTGTGCAACTAAAATTGGTGGCCGAAGTCGGCTTATCTTCTGACGAACTATTAAGGCCAACGAGGACTTTGTTGCATTGGGTCGAAACTCGAAACTGAAGTTTACAATGTAAAGCACATGATCTAGGAATGATTTTGTAATGCACTCTTTAATATTAGGCTATACCGTAAGGTATCTGTAAATGAATAATTGAATAGACTGTAATTTTATCTGCACGTTTAGTTGAAACAGCTGCAGGCGGCGCTCATGCTGAAACGAGTTTTACTGCAGAACACTATCGTAACGGGCAGCCCATTCCTCTATTATTGTAATTATAATTATATTAACCTATTGTAGTCGTATCGTTATTAATAATGTTTGTACTAAACTTTCTACCCAAAGGCTTATTCAATCTGACATCAGATCATAGCCGACGTGCAAATGTCGACGTGCAAATGATTAGACCAGATAATATTGTACTGTATAATATGTGTGTATTGGCTTGTAGTTTCTGTTCATACTTAAATGCAACTCTGTGCGATCAAGTTGGTAGTAGCTAGCAGTGCAGAATGTAGTGAAAGCTGTTTGGGCGCCACGGTAGAGTGGGAAAGTGATTTACCTTCAGTTCGCGCCTAGTACGAGTCTAAATATAATACCAAAGCGATGCATCTGAATCTAATAACATCAGACACACACATACTTTCACACCAGGGCTGTAGTTAGGGGGGGGGGAGTTAGGGTTCAAACCTCCTGCCCCCTTGAAAAAATAATTCTTAAAATTGATGATGCTTTAAGACATTTTGAAAAAGGTCGTCAATTTTGTTAAACCCCCCCCCCTCCAAATGAAATCCTGGCTACGGCCCTGTTTCACATAGTTTCACTTATTTCTTGTATTAAATTGTGAGGTCCTGGGTGTTATTTTGTACACCTAAAGTAAAGCAACAGATAATGCTGTTTGGCCTAAAGACCCTGCAGACGCTGTCATGTGCCAGGTTGTCTTTTCTCATATTCAACTTGTTATGTAATTGTCGCCATTACTGCCATGACCAGTGAACTAGTGTCAGGAGAAGCTGAGTTTTTGTCTTCATTGACCCGTGCGACTGAAGATGACGTTGTCGACAACAGTTTATTGATGATATTAATTTTATTGTTTGTGTTTCTTTAATTTTTAATGCTATATGATTATTATTATTTTATATCGAATTGACTCCAAAGTTGAAAGATAAGAATAAAATATTCTTATCGACTCGTTTCTTCAAGTGCATGCTGAAAGACAGTAAGATAATTACTGATCAGTTCTGATAGTTTAAAGTGAAAGATGTGATGATGATGGCAATTTCTAATTTTATTACACTTTAATTTAAATTTTCGTTTGTTGCAGACTTCGAGTGTTTCTGGGTGCTTGTCCATCACTGGACCCCCACATCGACCTCTACGCGAACCAAGGTCAACGCCTCGACCCAAGTCGTCCTTGGACTTGACCTTCGACTCGTCCTCTCCTGTGTCACGTGATGAATCGGACGATCTTTCCAGGCAGCGATGTAGTTCCCAACCTTCTATCGTAGTCGCAGTCGACACTTCGCTCAATCACTTCCACCAGCAGGTTGAGCTGCGACGATCGTTCAGGCGTCACGACCCACCGATTGAGTACACGTCGAAGCGGAAACAACGAGGACGCAGCGCGGCTGACCTCTCGACCCTCAGTACGAACGAGCTCGCCGGGTCAGGGTTCACGCTCAAGCACAGCAAGAGCGAATTCTTCAAGCGTAGCGCGTCTCGGGAGCGATGGGAGCGAGCGTACATCGGCGGTCCTGTTATGGAAATGAATGGGATGACTCCAGGGATTGGAACGAAGACAACTCCGGGGTTGGGAGTGAAGACAACTCCGGGTGGAGTAAAGAGACGGATCCGTGGAAAGATGAAGGACAGGCAGGAAGATGTGGATGCAGAGGAATTGAAGAGTTGTTCCTGGAGACGGTCTTTCTGTTCATTGTTCAAGACATCCAAGACAAAACTTGACGACGGTCTTTGGGTAGAACGGAGACCGATGCTTCGACGTGCTGACACAACAACAACAACGGCAGAAGTTCCCACGAGGTCTCAATCAGTTCCGAAGTCATTCAAAACCAGTACAGTCGATCCACCGAAAAGACGAGTGGAATCTCGGTCGTCATCCACGGACAAAAATCTTAGTTGTGAAAATGATGACGAGACAACTCTGTCCCGAACAAAAGCATCCAATTCCAAGAGCATCGAAAGTGTACGACTTGAAGAAACCGAAGCTGTTGCAAAACCTTTGGACGACACGACTCTGAAGTCCAAGTCTTCGAAGAGGAGGTCACGGTCGGTCGAAAAGAAGCGATTTAGCAAAGCGTTGACTGTGGCTAAGGACGCCGAACAGATCGACCAATCGGGTGCGATGGAATCTATAACTGAACCGTCTTCAGAGAAAGTCAAGGAGATTGTCGTCGATGTGCCGGATCAGCCGTGGACAAAACCGTTCTCAGTTGTTCGGTTGCGTCAGCAAGGAGCTGTCGGCAACAATGCTGACGGGGGATACCAGTCGTCATCAGGTTCGTAAAAACGTGACTCGTAGCAATATATTGTCGATGCAATGTATTTGTAGTAATGGAGGTTATTTGTCAGATAGTCTCTTATTTTGTTAACCATTTAAATTAATAACAGTTATAATTCATAACAGTCTACTGCGGTATTCACAAGATGTCTGTGTTAGGCGAAGTCTCGGTGCTCAAATAATGAATAAAAAAACTACTGTATTAATAAAGAACTTTATTAATGACGATTGTTGGCTAAGTGTAAATGGTAATAATGGTCATAACTAGTGCGAGAAAAACTCATTCAGTGGGAAACCCAGGTGACTAAATTGGCTGTTCTTTTCGTTCGCTAGTTTTATATAGACAGTTCAGTTTTGTTTAATATTCACTTAAACAATTCCAGTTACTTCTGTGTACTACTAGCAGTTCTCCTTTCAACTTTAAATTACTGTGAACAGATTGCCATCGATTAAAGCATAAGCTATAAGCATTTCTCTTTTCTCACTACATTAGGCTACTATAAGCAGTAACATGTAGCAATAACATCAGACACTGAAGCTTTGGATTAGCTGACGCGCTATATCGCACTTGAGCAAACGATGGCAACTACTATAAGGAGTTGGCTTTTTTCTATAGTTCACTATACTTGGATGTACGATGGCGTATGACGCTTCCCTTTAAGAAATAAAATACATAATAATGTTTTGCTTCATGCTGTACATTGTTTGCACAGTGTACTGGCTTGTTCATGTTCTTGGCAAACTGACAGTAAGCCTGAGGCGTGCCGCAGCTACTAAACTGATCATACAACGCTTGTTTTGTGAACAATATATTACAGTTGTTCATATACCTGCCGCATGATACAGCAGGGGAGATCTATAGAGAGAGAAACAGCAAAGTGAGCAAACCGTGAAGACTTTGTTGACACTACTGAATGAAGAAATTTTCTGGCGTGAAGAAGTTTGTGAAGAAGTTTTTGCAGAGCGGTTGCAAAGCAGTTGGAGGCGTGTGTTTTTTGCTCATTGGCCTGCCATTGTGAAAAGTTGTGTTTATTAAGCGTTGATAATTCTTCAGCATATATCGTCTGTCAGACACCTTATAATAATAACCATGTTTGAAATGGGTTAGACAAGGTAAATATTGCTCTTGGCCTGTTTGAGCATGTCTATGTACCAGCAGTCAGTCAGTCGGTTGTTGGTCTTTTATTGTGCTGTTGGTTTACCAAGTTTAGCTAAAACTTCATTCTGAACCAATATAGAACGTGTGTTTTGTGAATACTGGACTAGAGAATATTTACATGGTATATTTAGTCCAAGTTTATTTAAGTCCAGAACAGATTGTTGGATAGGTACTGTAGAGTCCTATCTTTGACAGGGGGTGGGGGCACTGGGGGGGGGATCAGCTCCTATTCATTTGAGCACTGTATAGAAGTAGTTGAGCTGAGCTTGGTTCTAGCCGAGTGCTCATAGTGTATCCTGTTGTTACTGCAGGGCACTGGAGTGGAGTGAGCGCTTGTCAATCAGAGCTCTCAGGAAGGTCCGCTGTGGAGGCTGCCAGTAGGATCGTCACAGACAAGGACTCGGCTGTCTCAGTTAGCGCCAGTCATGGAGAGGAGAGGTAACGACTTGTCTTCTTCCTACTTTCTTTTATTTTCTTTTTAGTTTCTTTTTTACTTTCTTTCAACTTTCTCTTTTACTTCCTTTCTACTTTCTTTCTACTTTCTTTTTATTTTCCTGCTACTTTCTCTTTTGCTTCCTTTCTACTTTCTTTCTACTTTCTGTGCATAATAGAATTTTGATTTTGATTGAGTCTAGTGATGTCAGAGTTGCTATAGATATGTTCATTCAGATGCTTTTCTATACAAAAATCCGATTTTTACAAATGATATTGTTCTGCTAGGAAGGGCATCCGACCGTAGATTATTTGTTCTAGTAAATTATTGAGTATGAGAAATAATGAGAATGGGCTGCGTGCTCAAGCGGTCGTTGCACAGCGTCACTCATCTAGTGCTGTGGGTAGACTTGCCACGGAAACTAACATGGAAACGTGTGAATAGAAACATACATGCAAACATGCATGCAAACATACATGCAAACATACATGCAAACATACATGCAAACATACATGCAAACATACATCCAAACATACAAGCAACTATGTGTACATGAATCTGTTGATGCTGATGAAGATGTAGGATAAAATGGTCAAACTGGTTAGGTAGCTCAGTAAGGAAATGTTAAGCTTTGATTTATTTCTTGTTTATTATATAATTGAAGTTTAAGTTGATTTGTTTCACAATTAGGCCTACAAGTACTAAGTAATAAGTACAGTGTCAATTTCTTTTCTTGTTAAAATAGTCAAATGTTGCTAATGCTTGCTATGATTTCTTGTTAAAACTAACTTCTAAGGTCAAAAGTAAATTTTTAATTTGTAGGTGTGAGGAAAATATCTATTTACTTTTTAAGAAGATACTCAGTGTTTTCTCATTTTGTCTCAGGAAATAATGTCCTTAATTGTTTTGAATAGTTTACTGTTTTCTTCTTTATTCCAAACTCAAGCAACACAATTCTGAATATGTAGAGTAGCTGTCCTTTAATAAATAGTTAAACAATGAGTATTCACTGAGTAATAAGTTCATAACCATCACTGTCATCGTTTAATTTCAAGTTTTTCAAGAAAGTGAAATTGTTTGCATAGTTTTTAACAATTGACTATTGGCCTGAATTGTCTAAGCGACCCCTGATGATGATGATAATTAGAATTATTTTAATAAATGTTCATTTTATTTTACGAGTTATAATTTTTTTTTTGCTTTGCTTTCAGAACGTCGCCAGTAGTTAGTAGTTGTGACTCGAGCAGCTCGTCGAACCTCATCACAGTCCAGGTGCAGATAGAACCACGCAGCTCGCCCCAGCAGCGAGCGAGAGAGAATCCCGGGGGCGAACCGTCCGATCGGAGAAGATTCACCGTCTCCGACTGGAACTATGACGACATCGTGTCGATACATTCTGTGGACCAGGACGGGTTCTACACTTCCATGCACACGGACAGCGGACTGAACAAAGGCAACGGGAACCTACCCGATGACTTTGAAATCGCAGAAAGCTGTAGCATTTCCAGTTCAATTTTTGCGGACTTAGCAACCGGCGACAGTCCATCCGCGATGGATAACTTTCCGTCACCCTCGTTGGTCGTACTCGGAAAACATTTATCTCGAAGTGATGCGAATAAAAATGATATTATGGAGAAATCTTTGACTGGGGATCAGTGTGATAAGTCCACAGGCAACGCAATTAATGAGTCATCGTATAAAGTTCGTTCCAGTCGACGTCTTGGCTCGAGCGAAACGTCGAGTTTGAGCAACGAGGGATCGGTGAACGAAGTGGCTATTGCTCAACTGTCGACCAAGGTGAATGCAAACGCTGCCGGATTCCTTTCGCTGTGCGCTATCACTCCAGACAACAGTGAAGATGATGACGACGATGTGTCGCCGTGTACGAGCAGGTGGGCAAGCGACAATGTCGGCAGTCTCTTGTTCTCGCCTGCCTGTTTGAAACCTGATCCAGGTCCCGGTTCTGAATCCATTTTCACTTCAACACCAATCAGCGATTCGTCCAGCACGCTTTCCAACGTCACCGCTCCTCGCTCGACTTTAGTCTCGTGCACGAACAGCATCGCAACACTCACAACCGTCTCGTCTGTCATCGACAAGAACTCAGAGTCAAGTGGCTTCTCAACATGGCCATCTAGTGTACCCGTCTCCAAGGCTGCCGTGGGTAACGACAGCAGTATCAAAGGCATTCTTAAAAGCAGGAAGGATCAGTTCGGTTTGAATTTAAAACCTCCACCGACATCAACTGTCACTGATTCACTGATTGAAGATCGTTGTGATTTGTCCGCAGAATCGTCCAATCAAAGCAAGCTTCAGGACACATCTGGGTCATACAGCAGAACTTTGGTATCTTTCCAGGCGGAAAAGAATAATACAAATGGAAAACAGGGACCATGCGCTGAGAATGAAATGGATAATCTTCCTTCAAAATATCGTCCGATTATCGTGGTTCGCCCCAAGCAGCGGGAAACAGATGTTACCAATTACGATGATGAAAAACAGAACGCTAATAAGATTGGCGTCGTTTGCTCTGGGTTAGATCGGTTGAACCTGGAAACTACCAGCTGTGGTGATACTAGTGGAAACTCTGACTTTAAAGAGCCTCATGTCTTGAACAAGTTATCCAAGAATCTACCTAGCAACGTGATGGTCCCCGCCTCTGCCCGACTGGTCATCACCCAACCAGTCACCAAGCAGACGGAATACATCGACAACCCCTTCAAACGTTCCATCTGTTCTCCAGTTTCACCGGAGGATCTTCGTAAGTTTTCCGCCTATGGCAAGTCGGACGGCAATTCAGCTCGAAAGGTTCTTCGCCCGATGCGGTCACTGACGGAGTCGTCGGATGAATTTGAATCCGACGTCTCGCCGGCTTCGACGCTTGGATTTTCAAGGCGTCCGTCTTCAACGTCCTCACAGTGTGAAGTTTTTACGCCAACTGGTCAAAGTAGTTTGGATCGGAGATTGGGTGGACAGGCAAACAAAACGAGTGATGGAAATACGAAGCAAACGGTTGGACTTCACTCGCTTCACAACAGCTTGGATCGAAGAACGATCCTCAATCCGGCCGAAGCAGGTCGTCTAGGAACTGCGGAAAATAATGCAACATCCAATAAATATCAGATGTTAACAACTTCAACAGTTTCAAACCGACCTCTTACGTTATTAGGTGGCAGAGCTTATGTTTCCTGTGCTGATGAAAATACAGCTCCTCAAGATACAAATGTTTCAAGTACAAACCTTCCAATTGGTCAGACTTCAAGGAAAACAACTGAACTACCGTTAGTAGAACGAAACAATAATGTCCAGTGTTTTAGTAACTCTGACCAATCAAAAACGGACTCGCCAGGAAGCTCTTTAAGAAAGCCTTCTATTGGTGTATCGGAAGCCAGGCGTGCATTTCTATGCACTGACTCTAATGCATCAAAGGCCGGTCTGGCTGCTGAGCAAGCGAGATTGTGCGAACAGGGAACGAACAGTCCGCTTAAGCGGTTCAATCGTGCGTACGAATTTACGACGGCTTCTGCAGTCACTCCTGTTGGGACGAACGCGTTAAGTACAAAGTCTCCGATGAGTTGCTCAGCAGTCAGTCCTCATGATGACTCGGTGAGGGTCGGTGTTATCCAAGCTCGCTGTGCTCTCCCATCCTCGTCTACATCGAGTACGAAGCAAAGCACGGAATCCGGCTCGAGTGGATTGGGCAGCAGCGTCTCTGTCAGTTCTCCATCGTGCACAGAAGCTAACCTAAAACATTCCCAGGGGAAGTTCCTTTCTGGCCAGAACTTGTTCAATATGTCCGATTCTCTTGAGAAGCTGCCTCTGTCCATGGCTTCGGAGAGCGGCCTGATGTCGTCTCATTCCAAACTGAATTGCTCAGACTCGTTGAACGCACTGTGCTCAACGCAACAGACTTCCGTTTGATGTGATTCGTTGTTATGATTTGTTCGAGTCGTACTTTGTTTTTTTTGTCAGTCGAATTGTTGTTCATTGTTTGTGTTTTCTGTACGGTAGTTTTTTATGAATTTTGCATGTATTTTGTCTTGCTGTCAAATAGACATTCAAAATACTATTTTTGTTGTACCAATTTTGTGTGCATAATTCAGCAACAGAAATTTTGTAGCAGTTAGGTATTTGTAACCTATGAAGTTTTAATTGTATTAATTGCAATCTTTATTGTGTACAATTTGAGTTTTAAGTAGCTCCAAACAAAGCATGAACTGTTGATTTACTGTTGATTTTGACAATTTAAACTATGCAACTTGTCAATGATGTAGTTCTTTCAAACTGAAGAAATTGAATATTTTATATGTTGTTATAAATGTAAATGTGTTAACAGGTTCAATAAAGGTGTACGGTATACTAAGGTTAGAAAAACAGCTCTTTTATTGGCTGTGAAATCAGCCTGGCCCTTGATTACATTTATTTGTAGCTGAATTGAGCCAGCCCAGCGCCAGTGATTTAATGTAGATTATTATCGTCATTTACATCATCATCATCAATATCATCATCATCTTCTTTTTCATCATCGTCGTTTATTCAAGACGAGGTAAAGAAAATTAAACATGGATCACAGTAACTAGCATATTCATTTTGTCTTAGATTGTCTGGAGTTGCTCAATCATCTATCTGACGAGCCATGCGTGGAGAGAACATGGCTTCTGAATAAAGCATTCCGATTTGGAAATATTTCCCAACTCATGTAAATGTTCAGAGTTCTGATTGTAGTGTGTTCTTGTTTATGTTTAAACAAATGGCTTGCTTGTAATTATGCCCTATTCACTAGAAATAACTGTAGCTCCTAAGTGATGGAAGGCGCAGTAATCTTGCCCCTGCTCCTTTTTCTCCAATGTCCTTATTGTTTAGAGTTCAACGGCACTCTGAAATCTATTTTCAATGTAAGAAATTCATAGAAGGCTTACTGGGCTATCTAAAGAGAACGTTTGGAATGATAACGATGTTGTTACGAATAACGCTGTAGTACATATCTCAGATTGATAACATCTATACAATGTTAGAATATGATTTTACTGTATGTTTTGTGTGCCTCAAGTGTATTATACAGCTCACAATATCATGTATATTGTACGTGTTTGCTTGCATATCGGTGTATTTTATACAAAAGGACTGTGAATTATTTAATACAATATCAATCGAGTGATATTTAACCTATCTGCACTGGTGATTAATCAAAGTGATGATGTCATTTTTTATGTTTGAGTTCTTCTTTGTATGCTCGTCTATTTGTCCAATGCGCGGTTAATGATGAAGTGTGAATGTACAGAAGTCTGTATAGCATGTTGTGTGCACTTGTAATTTGTTCAGTTAATAAAGGATGCTATTTGAAAAAAAGTCGTTATATTGTTTGATTAGATATTCTACATTGGTTAATCTTTCTAATTGTTGTGCTCGAACCTCAGTTCCTCTTTAGTTTTCCTACTGTATATTATAATTGGAGCCTGTTGTATGTAGACTCTCCTATAATTTGAAAGCGAGTACATTGAGCATTAGTTCCCAACCCTTTGACGTCAGGCATTACAATAGACTCTCTGTATTTCTCAAAATCATTGATCAGATGAGCAGTGAAATTTGTTGGTGTCAGGAATGAAAACCAGTAATAACGTTTCACTTCCTTAAATTCAGGCCTTCAGTTAAATGCACAGTTAAATGTTTATCAACTCGAGCATGCTCTGCCTCATCATTTTTCAGGTGTGGCTAAGGACAGCTCCTGTTCTAACCTTATATGGAAGCGTGTCTAGCATGGGAACGTGGGTAGGTGGAAGACTCTTGTATGATGATGATGATGTTGAAATGAGCATTCGATCTCATGGAATATAGGGAATATACAGTAATGACTGCAATATAAATAAATAAAATTGAAGTTGGTCTTCAGGAGTGACTGGGACTCATTGAACGGATTTGGATCAGCTAAGTCAGGTCTTCTTGATCATTTGTGTCTGGTCTTGTGGATCAGCAGATGTGATATTCCACATCACTTAAATTTGGTCTTTAGATCAGTTCAGTCTGCTCTTACATTCTGGTCTTCGATCTACGTGTATAGCCTACCATTTAAGACTGGTTTTCAGAATAAGTTAAGTCTGATTATCTTCCCATGAGATCAACGTTCATATTTCGCAAACATTTTATCCAACTAAGCCAAACATTTTGTCAGACCAGCTGGATGTGAATAATGCCTACAAAATGTGTGCAACATCATACAACAACAAAAGGTTAGTAACAAAATAATTCATAATTAAATAGAGCGATGGGTAGGTCTAGTGGCTAACACCCTTAGCAGTTAATTGGCAGTTGACCAGTAAAGCAGTTAACATTAAGTAGTCAACTACTTCCAAAGTAGTTAGAATAATTAGGCCAGTAGTTAGTATATTTGGAGCATCACTGGTAAAATGCTGCAGAATTCTATGTCGCCTTTGTTAGCCATTGAACAATCAGTAACTTTCATATGGATAATGATCTATTATGGCAAGGCAAGGCAGTAGTGTCTCGAGGCAGCCTTGAGGCAAGGCATCAAGGCCGAGGACTACATCACTGATAGTAATACATGATAACAAGAGAACACTCTGTAAATGAAGGAGGGGAGTTGAAGAGCTCGCATCATGGAACAAATCAATATATACTTCATCAGACTGGAGACCGAGATAGCGCCTCGATCAAGGCAGGCCGATGCGATGCACTGCATGCCGTGACCCTCTAATTTGCTAAGGCCCAGTGAGCACTGTTATTTCGAGGTTTCCTTGAGACAATGCAGTGTTATGAGGCTTCCAGTCATTGTCGAGCTATGTGATTAGTTCGGATTTTGGACTAGCCGTCTGTTTGCAGTTTGTTAAAAAATTTGCTTTCAGTTACCAGTGCCACAAAGGTTTCTGTCACAAGTTCTATCAACTTCTATGTAGTGTGTACTGTACGACGGGAAAAAGAAATAGAAGAAACGCGGTGGATTATTATTATTGAAAGTAAAAAATAGTTTTATTTAATAAAATAGGAATTATTTGTATGACTTAAAGCCGGAACTTATCAGATATTATTTTATTGTATTATTTTAAAGTTATATTGTGAATTGAATGCGTGAATGTGTGGATAGTTAGTGTTGAATAGTTTCATGAATAATTAAACGATGAATGTACGCTAATATCGCTCAATGCTTATTGATTGCTTCATTAGACGAATAAGAAATAACGAATTCCCCCGAAGATAGAAAATATTACATACTCGAGTAGAATGACATATAAATTATGTATTAAACCAATTAATACTATCGAGCGCTTTTTAATACATTAAATTTAATTTGTTGCATGCATAATAAATTAATAATTAAGAACTAGATGAGTCGCGATTGAACGCGCGGAAGTTGCGGCCAATTATCACTAAACAAGCGAGAAACTCTGAATTTATCGTTACGTCTTAGCAGAATTTTAATTTAAAACACATTACTAGGTGTTAGTATAAAGCATAAGTTTTGATAGAAGCTTTGAAAATGTCAGTCTTGAGATTTCGCACTCAGTCGCTCACTGTCTTCCAAAGACGATGTTATCGACGTGATTACTGCGAAGAGTTGCTAATTGCTATGCTAATTATTTAAGCAAATATGCAATGAAAATTGTACATTCTCGTGCAAAAATTGAGAAGTTGAGCACTGCAAATGATAAAAGTTGCGGAAAATTGAGAAAGTTGCGATTTACCGCGTAATGATGCGATCGCGACTTTCGGAAGTCCTTATTCATAATACAACTAAATACCCATTATTTCGTTACGAACTATCATTATTTTGTAGTACATGAAGAATGAATTCATTGATGCTAACGCAGATTCCTGTACAATGACCAATGTCTGGTTCCTATCGAGATGCCGCGTCCCTCGCGTGTCACACTACGCCAGTCAGACATCGCGACAATCATCAAGTAGCTGCCGGCAATGACGTGATTGTGCACTGCGCGTCGCCCATGCTTGACCAACGGGATGGCGCGTCCGGCTCTTCTTGCATCAATGCAGCCGCTGATCTCGGTAATATGGACACGTGGTCAGACAGGAAGTCGTCGATGTTGCAGTCGGAGCGTAGCTTCCAGTCTTGCTACTTGCTTAGCAACCGACGGAGAGGACCTTTCCGCGGGATTTCCTTGCAGGGCAAGGTGTATAACTTCCTGGAGCGTCCGACCGGGTGGAAGTGCTTTATATATCATTTCACTGTGTAAGATTTCATGCATTAATATTTCTATATAGATGTCTGTTTTGTTGTGGAGAGTATTAGAGCAATTTGAGTACAAAGTCCTAATGCAGAAGGCGCAAAATCAAAATGGTTAGATCAAGAAGACATAAATGTGTTTTAAATTTGTGAGTGATGATCAATAAATGTAGTTTATTATGGAAGTTCTGTATATAGAATGATATATAGAATACATTCTATGTTTGAATTCTTGTTTAGAAATATTTTATAGGAATAAGTGTTTAGTGTAACACATGAGCAATTGAACATGTTTTATTTCCATTGCATTTTTGCATGAATTATTTGATCAATGATTAAAACTAATTGTTTGAATCTGGAGAATAGTGCCATGTCATCATCATCATCATCGTCATCATTAGTGCTCTGCCGGAAGGCAGGTCCCTGGTATCTATTTCTTCCACAACTCACGGTCCTCCGCTTTCCTTTTCATTGGCTCATATGATCCCTCCTTGCCCTCCATCAGTTCATGAAGCATACTCGTCTTAGTCTTCCCTTTGGTCCTCTCCTTCCCTCCATTTTGCCTTATGTGACATCTTTGATCAATCCATCGCCTCCCAACTCATGTCCAATCCAGTTTTTCTTTCTCTTAACGACGGATAAGAGAAAGTTACAGGGATCACCAGATAGCTCATTGGTAGCGTACTGACCTCGTAATCGTAAGATTGTGAGTTCGAATTTGCGCCGGGAGTGTTGTCTGGTATCAAACTTGGGTAAGTTGTTCACGTCTCATTGCCTGCACGAGAAGCTACCTTTGGCCGTCCACCCGTGCTCATCTGCCCTAGTGGATCGGTGGTTAAAGTCATGCGTAGTAATATGCAAGACAAATAACCATCGCCAGGACCTGTCATCGGACAAAGCACTATCATCATCATCATCATCATCAATGACTGTTTGCACCTAACTTCTTTCTTCTCCCACATCATGTAGCACTTGTTCATTAGATTTCCTGTCTTGCTGACTTACTCTTTCCACTCTTCTCCAAAGAAACATCTCAAATACTTCCAACATATCCTTCTCTGACTTTCGCAAGGTCCATGTCTCCCAGTCATACAAGGCTACTGGCCAAATTAAACATCTTTTTAAAAAGCCACCCTCTTTTTCAGTCCTCTACTGAATTTTTATTCATAAGTTCTTTTCATTTTATCAAATGCATCCTTTACCATTACTATTATTTCCCTGATTGCTGCCATACATACACCATCTTGAGTCAACACCGATCCTAAATACTTGAATTTATCTACCTGTTCAACTTGCTTCCCATCGATTACAATATTGACAGATTAGAGTTTCTCGACCTCTACCACCTTTGACACACCTGGTGCATACTCCTATTCACAACTTCCCTTCCCGACTTCCATGCAGACGTTGCACACAAACCCTGTATGTATTCAACGATGGAAGTTTTCATTCCAATCCACTGCATTTCCTATGCACCTATTTATTACACTTGGTAAAATGAATTGATCTAGCACCTACACCTTCCTTACACATGGCTATGGCCATTTGACATGGCCATGGCCACATGTCACATGGCCATTTCACTGAAGCCGACTCTGTCTCTTGCACCTCCATCTCTTCCATATTTTAGTGATTATCATTGTCTTAATTTTCTTTACATTGATCTTCATATCATAGGTCTTCGCTGTGTCATTCAGCCTAGTCATTATATATTGTAGTCCCTCCTTAGTGTTTGACACCATAGCTTGATCATCAGCAAATCGTACATCTTTCAGCCATTGGTAGTCAGTGTGGATATGTAATCCCGTGGGAAATTTTGTGATGCAATGTTGTATAATATATCAAAATGTTCATAAAA
>JAQFYQ010000976.1:0-14584 GCA_034694885.1 Buchholzia appendiculata | reverse complement strand
CTTGATATAATACTAGACACATCATTGATACATAGTGCGCCGAATGCCTAATCGTTTACTGGAGGCTCTGGTGTGTCTGTCGCAGGCTCTGACATCAAGTACTCGGTGAAACTAAAGATCCTCGGCATCAAACTGGACCAAAGCTTGTCGTTTGATCAACATATCACGAAAATTGTTCAGACAAGCAACTATCATCTCAAAGCACTACGACAAATTCGACCATACCTCGACAATTCAGTTGTTAATACTGTCGCCTGTAGCATTGTCGCCTGTAGCATGCATTTAGGCTTGACTATTGCAACTCCTTGCTATACGGGACTACTGATAATAATCTGGATAAATTGCAGCGCGTTCAGAACTATCTTGCTCGTGTGGTCGCTGGTGCGAAGATGCGTGATCACATCACTCCATTTTAAAGGATCTGCGCTGGTTACCTATCAAGCAAAGAATAAGGTACAAGATAGCGCTCATCACACACAGGGTCCTACATGAGCAGCACCCTCTCTACCTCTCAGAACTTGCCGTCAAGTACGAGCCGACACGTGTACTCCGGTCAGATTTCAAGTGTATGGTCATAAATAAGCAATTGCCAGACACCAAGCCATGCTACATACATGTACATACGTATATAAATATTTGACATATACTCGACAAATACTAAACGAATAACTGACAGATATTTGACTTCTATCGTATGCTAAACTCCATTATATAGTTGATGAAGTTATAACTGGAGGCTTAACTCTCATACTAACCAATTTTGGGTAACTAATTCGTGCGCAATCAATTTGTAGATATTATGTGTAGAATGTAGATACTGCCATTTAGACTATAGGCGTCGAATTACAGGGGATTGTGTACATCATTTAGGTCATTTCGAGTCTATTTTTAGTCATTGCACCATTTAGGCTGCTCATTTCGGCCTCTTGTTACAGCAAGCCTGCCATTTGGATTCTTTTTGAGTCATATTTTTTTATTTCTTCAAAGAAGAGGCGCCATACTATAGGTCTACAGTGTAACGGTTATTTTGCCAATCATCATCGTCGTTTATAGTCCAGACTGGAATTGTCCATAATGAGCAATAGAGATAAATAAAGTGCATTGGACGTTGTCAAAATGTTCTTGCCCTCAAAATTAGGAGGGAATTGGCTGCATGGTGATGACATTTTG
Source organism: Buchholzia appendiculata (assembly GCA_034694885.1). Classification (NCBI taxonomy): domain Eukaryota; kingdom Metazoa; phylum Annelida; class Clitellata; order Enchytraeida; family Enchytraeidae; genus Buchholzia; species Buchholzia appendiculata. Next base: position 13,414 of record JAQFYQ010000976.1, on the reverse strand, counting down.
CATATGATATTTTAGATTTTGAATGAAGCAAAGTTGAAGACAGCCGGATGCCCTTCCTGACGTCAGCAGTCTCGCGCACGTGAAGAAATGTGATACATCCAATGTAGAGCCTGACACCAAAGGGTGCAAGGGAAGGAGCATGCTCGAGCAGATTACTCAGTGAGCTTTATTCAAGGGAGTAATGAATTTACAGTCGGATGCCCTTCTTGAGAGTCTAAACAAAAACTAATTGTTTGTCTGGTCAGAAACTTGGAGGAACACGGAAGTTAATTATAACGTCGGCAGCATTAGCTTATTATTATTATTAGATTACTCAACTACCAATGCAACGAACCATTTACGATAATTGTATTTTGTATTTCAAGATTTACATCAAGTTCATATAAATCATCATTCCTAATCAAAAATACACCAAATAAAAATACCTAATAATTGATAACAGATCCCAAAAAGCTAACATTCATATATCGTATAGACCAAGTATGAAACAATTAAACCTATGATAAAAGCAGGTCTATTAGACAGAGGTTTAATTAATTATACACTAAAATACTAATCGTAGTTTGTTCATCGCAAATGCACAATGAAATTTGTGTATTCATGATTCTCTGGATAAGATACACTTTTCATAAAGTATATTTCCTAAGAAGTGAAGTTTCCTCCTTCACTCACTACCCTGTGAAACAAAGTCAGGCGAGCACTCATCATTAGAATGTCCATACAACTTCGCACTTGAAATTCAATGATGCAAATATAGTTTAACAAGATGCCTTCCTGACATGAACCTCTTTCTTCCTCCGTCTATTTCAGCCTCTTATGTTCGGCAAATTCGTTCTACTACCGTTCTACTATTCGTTCTACTTCGTAAGTTATTAGGCGATAATAAATATAAATATAATATAAATATAATAAATATCTAAAGTCTTCTGAAGAGAAGTATTGAAAAGGAGATGTTTACAAGCGCATACAATGCTTGGTTATGCATTCAGAGGAGAGGAAACACGACACTAACAATATATATATATATATATATACACAAAATCTGTTTGCATTTCGACACGTTTTAAAAATTCACAAACATTCACAAGGTAGACAATAAAGTTGAACACAATAAAAAATTCTAAATGAATCATTAATTAAAATGAATAGTACAAAATAAATACAGTAACAATTAAGAAACATTGAAAACAATGCAACAGTATAGTAATCAATACTATTCAAATGTTAATACTGAATTTGTAACACCACAAAATAAACTTAGTATAAAATTATATAATCATTTAATTAAATGTCATAATTAATTAAATGTGACCTTAGTATCAGTGTTAAACGTAAAATTACATTCATAATAAATAGTGTAAAAAGTGTATATATAGGTTATAATTCCTGCTCAACTCGTGCAGAAGAAAAATACATAATGTAGCTAATCTATCTGGCATAAGGTAAAGATCTCATTTCAATTTGATATTAAAGTTTATTGTGTGGTAAAAGAACTAGAGAACGACCAAGATTAACATGGATAGATGATATCATAGGTTGGACACGGCTATCGACATAGGAGATGGTAAAGAGAACGGCTGAAGACAGAAAACGATGGAAATCCATAGTAGTCGACCTTCTTGTAGAAGATGACACGTGATGATGATGATGATGAAATCATTTTGGTTTATGAAATGTTTGTCACCATTTGAAAGATATTTGATATATTAAAATGCGATATGCACTCGATGTTAATTTTTCTTGACTCGTTTGCATATATTAAATTTATTGAGAGGATGTGTTTAAAGCTGGTTGATGGTTTTGAATGAATAACATGACTATGATTTATGACTGTAGATCTCTCTTGCTGTTGTATATTTTATGTTCCTGAAGATCAATTGTCCGTTTAGTAATTGGAACTAAATGAACATTTTAAGCTGTTTTCATTGAGTTAAGATCTGCTGACTATGTGCATTAGTTTCTGAGTCACGACCTGCCACTCTTCCACGGCATCACGTCTGACTTGTTCCCTGGTGTGACTCTACCCACGCCCGACTACCTCACACTCAACGAGGCCATACATGAGACGTGCCGCAAGATGAACCTTCAGTGCACCAAGTTCTTCCTAGAGAAGATACAACAGGTCTGCAGTACACTTCTTCTTTTCTACCTCTTCTTCTTTGTCTGCTGAACCTTCATCATCATCATAATCAACATTTTATATACGTTTTTCCTTGTAACGAATTGTTAGACAGCTGGTGTGCCAAGTTACACAGGGAACCAATCTCAATACCAGACTATACACGCATGTTAACCTTTTAGGTTAAATGCAATATCATTGATTTTTCTTTTTCATCATTTAATTTTTATTTATTGAGCAGAATTCAGTGAGTTGTGCTGCACATGTCAAGTGCATTGATTTGCGTCACGTTGGATGTACAAAGCCCGAATGCCTCTGCTTGTTGATAATAAACCTATGTTTACATGCTTGCATGCAGCATGATAAGCAAGTAGTGATGGAGCCTGTAGGGGCTCAGGATGCTTTATACCACATACGTGCATTTCACCTTCTGAAATCTGAATTCGAATTGTAATTGAAATGTTTGATTTGTAGACATTTTGTTGTATTCACTTCAAAGCAGCGTCACTGGTGACGTGTGACGTCACTGGTGAGTGCTGCATGTGTTTTGTCTTGAATACGTTCTTTGTTGCAACGATCTGGGAACATTAATCCTTCTCCTTCAGATAAATTGTGTCAGAAGAATTTAGCTTCAGAAGGCAATCAACAATAACTGTTGCTTTGTCTGCAAATAATCGATGCACATGACTTACATGTATCACAAGTTTGTGTGTGTGTGTGCTGTCAGATATATGAGATGATGATAGTGCGTCACGGGTTCATGATCGTGGGAGAACCGTTCGGAGGCAAGACGAGTGCGTACAGGGCGCTCGCTGGAGCACTCGAACTTGTCTCAGAGAAAGTAAGACTTTAGTTGTCAACTATTGGATGGAGAGTAGAAATCTAAGAGCTTTTCAACATGTCTTTAGCATACCCTCATGGCTCCAACCGTGGCAGCTTTTAAGTAGGAACTGGAAACGATCTTATTTGAGCACGGCTTTGAAGTCAAATAGCATAGTACTTTTCGCACGCTTTGATTTGGTACTTCCCTGTTGAAACCTTTAGATCTGATGTTATGTATCGTGTTGTGCTACACTATTGTGCATCATCATCAGTGGCGTCTAGGATTGTTTTCCATGTCTGCAAGGATTGGATGGTTCCAACAATGAGTCCTGCAGTGGACAGTCATTTACCTCCTCCGCTTACTCTTTTTGCCATCAAAATTGGAAAATAATATGATTTACTGACTGTGCTTTTATTTATATTTTAGCCAAGTTTGGTAAAAAAATAATTATTATTGTGCTGCTTGTTAGCTGTGAATTAGTTTAGTCAGATTTAGTGTCCTATAGAAAAATTGCAATCAAATTTGTTTAAAATTACAGCGTTTTCTTAGATCACAAGCACATCTGTACAAAAGTTATGAAAGTTGGTAGTACACTAACTCTTTTCTATGCAAATGAATCTCCATCACTTCACTAATTTTGACGCTCTAAAATATGAGTCTATAAAACATTATCACGAACGTCTTAAAGCATATTCTTTAATCACATTGTCATTAAAATTTTATGATTAATTGAATTGATGATGATGATGATGATGATAGTGCTCTGTCCGAAGACAGGTCCTGGCGATGGTTATTACGTATTACTACGCTCGACTTAACCACCGACCGACTAGGCCAGATGAGCACGGGTGGGTGGCCAAAGGTCCTTCCCGTACAGGCAATGGGACGTGAACATCTTGCCCAAGTTTGTTACCAGACAACGCTCCCGGCGCGGATTCGAACCCGGATTATATAATTGAATTATATATAAATTAATATATTTATTACGTTAAATTGTGTTGCAACCCCAATAGGTCTAGCTCTACTCCTCGTGACCTTTGCTTTCTCTCTCCATGTAGGGATTGATGGAAGAGAACAAGGTGCAGTACACTGTGATCAATCCTAAAGCCATCACGATGGGACAGTTGTACGGACAGTTCGACGCGGTGTCTCACGAGTGGTCTGACGGAGTCCTGGCTGTCTCTTACAGAGCTTTTGCATCATCACAGGTACATCATCATCATTATTATCATCATTAATGTCATCATCATCTCATCATCATCATCATCATCATCGACGTCGTCTCTATTATCATCATCGTCGTCGTCGTTATCATCGTCAGCAGGTGCAACAGCTACAGCAGCATCGCCATTGCTATCGTCGCAGGTAAATATTGAAGTATTCAATCTGAGTAGACTGTACATTCCAGTGCTGCCCTGTGCATACTGCAAGTCTCGCAAACTTCAATCAAAGTTGACAAAAATGGTTAAAATCAATTCTAAGTTATTTCTCGTTTTAATATATGACGGAATGTAAGTGATTGAGGTTTTGTTTGAGAGTGCAAGCAAGACTGAAACTATCACCAATTTGAGTTGATGTTGATTATTGATTATCTCAAGAAAATTAGTGGGTTTGTAGACTCCAGACAGGAAGTGGTTGATCTTTGATGGACCTTGTCTATGATGTGTTTGTAGATTCCAGACAGGAAGTGGTTGATCTTTGATGGACCTTGTCTATGATGTGTTTGTAGACTCCAGACAGGAAGTGGTTGATCTTTGATGGACCCGTGGATGATGTGTTTGTAGACTCCAGACAGGAAGTGGTTGATCTTTGATGGACCTGTGGATGCTATCTGGATAGAAAACATGAACACTGTGTTGGATGACAACAAGAAGCTCTGCCTCATGAGTGGAGAGATCATCCAGCTGGCGCCGACCACGAACCTCATCTTTGAACCCATGGACCTCGAGGTCGCTTCACCTGCCACGGTCAGTCACTCACATAGGTCTTTTGGGTTTAGCGCTGAATTAAATCTAATGCACAGCAATCATTGTGGTCTTTCAGATATGCCTGTGTTTACTGCAATATATTTGAGTAATTTGATTATCTTCTTACTATTGGTTAGATATGTGTCATCATCGCCTGTTTAAGGTCCACTACTCAATTTGTAAGGTATCTGTGTTGAGCACAAGCCATCAATGTGGTATGATCTATGTATGAAAGGTCTCACGATGTGGTATGATCCATGTTTGAAAGGTCTCACGATGTGGTATGATCTACTGTATGTATGAAAAGGTCTCACGATGTGGTATGATCTATATATGAAAGGTCTCACGATGTGGTATGATCTATGTATGAACGGTCTCACGATGTGGTATGATCTACTGTATGTATGAAAAGGTCTCACGATGTGGTATGATCTACATGGAACCCCAAACTCTTGGTTGGCGTCCTCTGGTCAAGTCCTGGCTCACCAGCCTCCCAGGAACGTTCACCGAGCTGCACAAGAAGATCCTCAACGATCTGTTCGAGAGATTCGTGGATCCTTGCCTGGCTCTCGTACGCAAGAGATCCAAGGTTAGAGACATAAAGATGATTCATCAGCATTTACTTGAGTTATTAAGAGCATTTTGATATATATCTCTAATTCTAAAAATTATTTAGCAAAACAGAATGCAAATGATTACAAATAAATATTTAAAAAATATTAATTGAAAGTGCAAATTAACAGCAAGACGGTATCAAATAGAAGTAAGGATTCACACAGCAAAGTATCAATTGCAACAATAATTGTATCGTGCATACATTCACAGTAAACTGTATTTCATGTTTACTGATGAATTATTGGTGTTGCAGATTTTGTCTTTTTTTAATGAGCTCTGCTATTGTTTTTTTACTCTCAGAATTTATTCTTAATAAATGAGTAGGCCTACGCATGAAGGGGTTTTATCACCATAGTTTATTATAACAAGGTTCCTTGGTGCTTGTTATGTTGATAAGCTTTTAATTATTTATTTATCAATTGGGCACAATTCAGTGACAGCCAGCCAGTCCAAAATACAGCTATGTGCCAAGTTCAAAACTTAACGGCAGACAACCATTCAATTTTATCTATGGACAGGATTTTAAAATATTATACACTTTGACTTTATATATTTTGCAATTAAATGCACAGCTCGTTCATTGCAAGTTCCTAGTTTTAAGCCATTGCTTAAAGCTAATGGCTTCAGTTAGACGCTATTAAGGAAAGACCCATTGGTTTCAGGAAAGATACTTGTTTTGACATGTGTCATAGGCGACTCGTATCAGGGTCTCGGAGTAGGATTTTGTTTTATTCCGCCCCTCCCGCTCGTCCACAATTTTCAAGCCCCCGCAAGTCAAAATGTCAGGCGCCGTCTATGACTAATGTTTCTAACAGTGTTAGTGCCTATACTTGTAGGAACTGTCGCCGACCACCGACGCGAACCTTGTCAAGAGTTTGATGAACCTGATCGATTGTCTGTCGGACGAGTTCCGTGACGAGGGGAAGACGTCTCAGCTGACTGACCACGAAGCCATTGCTTCTCTCGAGGTTCTGCTTCACTTAACACACTACATTACTTGCAGACGTTTTGTATGCTTGTTTCTGCTATATAAAGATATTTTGATTTTATTTCCTAGCGTGAATTGAACTTTTGACAAGGAAAGCCTAATATTGAACTGCATATTTTTAAACTCTGAGGACATGTGTAGCAATGACAGCAATAAAAGAAATACATGTAGCACCTGGAAATTGAATACTAGGCTTATAACTTGCTACGTTAATGCGGAAAGTAAGGATTCCCAACCCATTGTAGGAACTATCAAGATAAAAACCAACATGCCTTGTTTTAAAGTATTACATTTACTCTTGAAAAGTTAGCTTAGATTTCGCTGCAATATTTTCTTTTTGTTAGCTATTGTTGTAAATGATTGCAGGGAATATTTTTCTTTGCGCTCACTTGGTCGGTCGGAGCTAGCACGGACAGCAACGGCAGGGTCAAGTTCAACTCACTGCTCAGAGAACTTATTGAGGTCAGTAGGTCATTACTGTGATTGGGTCAGATAAGTTCAATCTGATGATCACTTGACTTAACCAATTCTATAGTGCAACTATAAAGATTTGAATCTGTGATAAATGGTTGAAGAGAAAACCTATCAGTTGCTCAGGGTCTTCGTGACTTCTAAATTTGGCTACAGTTTTTCTTTTTCATTTTTCATTTTACATTTTTTTCGAAATTAAGTGTTTCTCTGTGAAACTGTACCGCTCTCTCTCTCGTTGTTGCCTCTTTCTCTTTTTCTTTCTCTTTCATAATGAGCCCGCAAGGTCATTAGTTAAAGCCTGTGCACGTGCTCATCAAAGAAGTCTTGCATAATCAAAGAGTGGATTATGACCAGTGATAATGATGATTTCAGTTTTTGAGTTTTCGTCTGTCCAGGTCGATCACTGTATCTGTCATAGCAATTCTCTCTAACATAGACGGCGCATATCTTGGGGCTTGGGGGGCTGAGCGTCTAAATTGTCTAGATTTTTTTTGCTTGTCCCCAAAAATTCAGCACAGGCTCCCAAAATACTCTGGAAAAGAAACCCCCCCCCCCGTCGTCAAATTGTTTTTGGTGCGCCAATTTTTTTTTGGTGGGCCGCTACCCCCCCCCGCTCGTCAGTTTTTTTTGTGAGCCGTTACCCTCGCCCATTCGCCACAAAATTTAATCCCCCCCCTCCAAATGAAAATGTCTGGCGCCGCTTATGCTATGTTCTCCAAACTTGTTTTCGTTGTATTTGCATGTCAACAATGTACAATGTGCAGGGTGGAATGTCGGAGGAGACCCGATCTAACCTCGGTCTCGTGTCCCCCACAGAGGCCCCGGTGCGCCCCTACGCCGTGCCCTTCCCTGCCGACGGACTCGTCTACGAGTACCAGCTCGTCAAGGACGGAGATTCCATTGGTCGATGGGTGAAGTGGGTGGAGCAATTGAAGGATGTCCCGCCCATCCCACGTGACGCTCAGTTCAATGAGATCATAGTGCCGACCGTTGCTACGATTCGTTACACGCTCTTGATGGAACTTCTTGTCAGTCATCAGAAAGCTTGTCTCTTCGTGGGACCCACCGGCACGGGCAAAAGTGTCTACATCATTGTGAGTTCTACTATCATTCACATCTGTTTTCTAAGTAGAGGTTTCAACAGTCTTATTATTTGAATATTATAACAAGGTTGAATGACATCTAGTAAAGCCCGAACTATGTCAGACATATTTCATAGATGGTTGTAAAAAGTTGGAAGAAAAATCTTATAGAAGCATGGAAAGAGAGCATAAGCTAGAGATCAATGGCGGAGTTGGAAGCCAAGAACCTGTCGGAAGGCAGGAAACATATGAAATTGAGCGAACTTAACAATGGTTTCTCCGTTTATTTATCTGTCTCCAAATATCTAATCTGCCACAATAAGTTAATATTTTTCTGTTTCACAAATCTTTAATTTTTGATTCCTGTTTTTAATTACCAATTCACACCGCACACATGAGAGTATAATGAGTTAATGTTGCTGTAGGATTTCCTGCTGAACAAACTGTCCAAGGACATCTACAAACCGAATATCATCAACTTCTCCGCGCAGACGAGTGCCAACCAGACGCAGAACATCATCATGTCGAAGCTGGACAGACGAAGGAAGGGAGTGTTTGGACCTCCAGCTGGCAAGAAAGCGGTACAGTACATCAAAGCTGTTCAATAGAGGTGCTCTCAGAGCTGCTAGGCATTTCAATACATGTGTAATGTAGTGATTTGTGTTTTAGTTTTTGTTTTGAATTTTATGGCATGGTCATCTTGATCATCATTGAGTTGGATTGAACATGATCAATTGCTCCCTCCATTATTAGAGGGAATCTGTCAAAAAACAATCACTGTGATTAAAATCTGCGGTGCAGAATTCAAGGCAAATATTGAATGTTTTTAAAACAAATCTTTTAGTATCCACCCTTTGTCAATTTGTTCACAGTCGAGCTTTTCCCTACTCATTTCTCCTCTTCATCCACTATGCTTCGAAAGGTCGAGGCTCTATTTTCATGTATCTTAATTTGCTATCTTCTTTTCTATTTTAAGGTAATTCTGTTGTAGAGTTTATATTGATCACTTGTGGCTGGCTACAGATCGTGTTTGTGGATGACATGAACATGCCAGTGCGTGAGAAGTTTGGTGCCCAGCCGCCGATAGAACTTCTCCGCCAGTGGCTCGATCACTCCAACTGGTATGATCTGAAGGAGACGACAGCAATGCAGCTTATTGACATTCAACTCATTGGAGCCATGGGACCACCTGGTCGGTACAGGGTTTTCATTGTACTACATCATAACTAGCAAGGCGGTTTGTTTGATGTGAACTGCGTCCTAGTTAGTAATGGTATATAACATTTGTGGCTGATGTGATCTCTTGACACGTAAATGTTGTACGTGTATGTGGATGGTGCAGATGCCTTGTCAGTCAGTAATGTCTTAAGGGAAATGTCAGTAAGTGTCAGGAATATTAACTCGTATTGAGTCTTAATAGATCTGAATTGTTGGGTTAATAATTGATTCAGATGTTCAAGGATAAATGAAGTGATAAATGATGGAACTTTCTAGTTGATAATGATGGAATTGTTGTTGTCAATAGAATCTTCTGTTGAATATATTTCATGGATTATGTGTGTTTCTCGTCAAACAAAGGAGAACAGCACGGCGCCGTTACACTTCCTTACAGCTGATTTTTGGATTCATGGTGTGCTGCTACTCTTTTACTATTGACATTATTGCTGGTTCGTTGCTGCTGGTTTTTACAGGTGGAGGTAGGAATCCCATCACTCCTCGATTCCTCCGTCACTTCAACACGATCACCATCAACGAGTTCGATGAGACGACTATGACGACCATCTTCCGCAGCATCTTAGACTGGCACATCTCATCTAGGTTCTTAACAATTTCACACCATTTCATCTTTTATTTTTTGCCTTTGTATGCAATTATTGTGCTATATTTAGTGAAAAAAGTTAAACGTTTATTTAACTCAGAATTAATTTACTGTTATTAGGTGTGTTTCAAAATATTTCTACTTTTATTGTCTATTAACTCCCACTGTAGGAAAATTATTCTCAAAAGTGACAGTCAGTTTACTGAAAGAAGAGTATTCGGCTATAACAGTTCACTTTAAAAAACTGAATTGCATTGTGCATTCTATTCTCATATGATGTGTTATTTTGTTTTTTTTTGTGCAGAGGATTTGCCAGTGAGTTCAAGCCGTGTGTGAATGAGTTGGTAAAGGGGACGCTTACTGTATACAAAGAAGCGATGAAGGAGCTACTGCCGACCCCGGCCAAGTCCCACTACCTGTTCAACTTGAGGGACTTCAGCCGTGTGATCCAGGGCATCCTACTGTCCATCCCGGAGACCATGGAAGACCCGGCCTCTATGAAGAGACTCTGGGTTCACGAAGTATGTACATAAGTTGTGCTGCGAAATGTCAGTGACGAAAGTCATGGTAAGCTCGACGCATGTGATAGGAAATGCTGCATGCATAAATACATAGATGAAGTGGAAATAGGTGCATGCTGAGTGAAAGTGATTCATCAGATTTCATACATAAACAAAAGTGTAATAAACAACTCACAAAGTGATTCACAAAGTGATGTGTGATAAACATGGCACGAAGTTTTGATGGTTTGGATAGAAACAAGGGATCTGTGTTTTATGCTTAAATTATGCAAGTACAAGTACAAGTGTGAATTTATTGTATGTGTGTGATATGTGAATATCGAGCAAGGCTCAGGTAGTTAATTCTTAATCCATAAAGTAGTTAGTGTGGTTAGCAACTGAAGCAAATGACAAACATGAACGATGCACTAAGTGAGAGCTATAAGTTGTTTTACTTGGTTTCCTCAAAACCTATCGTTGCTATTTTAGTTAAGATTTATTTTTGATTTGTACTTTAGTTTCTTATGACAAATAAAGATGAAATTTCTCCGAGTTGTGGAGCTAAGGACGTCTAGCAGAAGGACTGTAAATGTTGACGTTTGTTTGTGATGTAAACAAATGATTGCATAAACTACATGGTACATGTATTCGAATTACAGCAAGTTGAGTTTGTATCTTTGTGCTGCAATCTCCTCGTAATAGCTTGATCACTTGTTATTAACCGAATTTCTTGTGTTTGAAAATACGGTATTCAAAACATTGAATTGTTAATTATTTCCGTCATGATGATGTCATCAGTTATTGCAGTCTTGATGACGTCATCAGTTATTGCTGTCTTGTTGACGTCATAAATTATTGTTGTCTTGCTGACGTCATCAATTCTTGCTGTCTTGTCTGCGCAGATCTTCCGTGTGTACTACGATCGTCTTGTTGATGACGCAGACCGCCGGTGGCTCTTCCAGTTTGTCCACTCCAACTGTCGCTCTGAGCTGGGTGAAGACTTTGATCAGCTCTTTGCGTACCTGGACCGGGACGGTGATGGTAAGGTGGTTGAGGATGACTTGCGGAGTCTCATGTTCTGTGACTTTGCTGACGCTAAGTCTGACGCTAAGAACTACGTCGAGGCACGTGATCTCGATCAGCTGTGTCACGTAGTGGAGAACTACTTGGAAGAGTTCAACAATCTCAGCAAGAAACCAATGAACCTCGTTCTCTTCAGGTCTCTTTCCTTCTCAGTTTTTAATCTTTCGCAAATGTGTTTCGGATGCTGTCATTGTTTCGCGCCTCAGAATGTCAGTGACGAGAGTCATGGCGCGCACGGCGCATGTGAAAGGAAATGCTACATACATACATGCATACATGTATACTTGAATACTTGTTGTACAATGTTTAGTCTGATTTATGTTTCCTTTTCTTATGCTGTCCTAATGTTCAATTTGCATTTGTTACTTTTTAATATTAATTAATGTGCTAGTGCTACACGATTGAGGCTTTAGTTCTTATATTCAATCATGTTCAGTTGAAAATGGTGTTATTTGTTATTAATATTTAACCTGCTTTAAATTATGAATAACTGTAAATCGGAAGGTCTACATGAAATCATTGATGATGTAAAGAGGAAACGTAAGTGAAGACCACACGAAAGCTGTGGGCAAGAGAACTTGGAGAGTTTGCAATCCAAGGACCTGTGGAAGATCGAGAACTATTGATGTTTTAAAGAACCATCTAGCAGAAATAGTGTATACTATTTATTATATATACATCTTTATTCACACGAGCGTGTAGATTTGAACAATATTCTTACAAGAAAAACTAAATGATAAAAACACAAAGAATTAAGGAAAGTAAGCCAATCAAACAGTAATTAACATAAATCCTTAGAGTTCATAGGATTTTTCACGAGCAATGCTCGCAGTTCTACCACAGCAAAGGTACAGTACAGTAGCGATATCATCAGATTACTACAATTTTCCATTTTGCACAAAAAACTTTGTTCTTCTCTTGTCAATAGTATCAGACATTGATAAATAGCCACAATAGAACTGGCACTGGATAATTGTATTTCTATCGCTGTATATTGTATTGTATATATATATATATATACATTATTTATACGCTTATTTGTTTATTTAGCTATCTCTCTGTCTCTCTGTCTCACTTTCTTTCTCTTTTTTTGTGATTATATATATATATATACATTTATAATTTTATATACTGTTATACTGTTTACATATTTATTTCTTTTTACATTTCTTTATCTCTTTTTACATATATTTATGTATATATACTTATATAATCACACATCGAAAGAGAGAGAGAGAGAGAGAGAGAGAGAGAGAGAGAGAGAGAGAGAGAGAGAGAGGTGGCTTCGAGGGGAAATACCTGTGCCAGCTACTGTTTCGCTTCCAGGAACTTTGCGTAGTAAACCTGGCCATCACGTTCCAGGGAATTACGTCGCAGCACTTGTGAGCTATGAATGTAATCTTATACTACGGAATATAATCCTTTCATTACACCCCCGCTATGTCGTCTGTATTTAGGTGAATTAATATAAAACAACTCAGACTTCGCGTAACACTCCCTTTTTTCTTTTCTTTTTCTTTAAGTCGAGTTTTTTAATGATTCCAGGGTAACCAAGGCCATATCTGATTCCTCCCTGGGAAGAATTGTGTATTTTAAAATAAAAAGAGGCATAAACTAATGCTGTTAACATATAGAATTTATTTTAGATTATCTTAACACTTGTTTCTTGAAATTAAGTTTAGTCCCAAACGTACTCTTCATTGTTTGCATTCTCTGCGAGATCCTGTTCAATTAGAACTTCTCCTTCTTCGTTCTACGTTGCTCTATTTGACTCAGCGATATCGAGCTGGAACGTCCTGTTGGTTTTCTCCACCAATCAGGCGCACGGAGTTTCAACGAGATGTCACAGTTGTTCCATGATGATATTTTCGACGGGAACGCTGAAAATGGACGACAAGAAAATGACAGACAAGAAAATGAACGACAAAGTGTTGAGGCAGGAAAATG
>JAQFYQ010000975.1:0-14586 GCA_034694885.1 Buchholzia appendiculata | reverse complement strand
TGTAATTAATTACAGCCTAGCTCAAATCAATTCGGAAATACTTTACATCAAACATGATGGAAAATGCAGAAATCCGAATTCGCGACAAGACCCCCCTCAACTTTGAAGGGGCGGGGGCAAGTCAAGATCTATCACAAACTTACTCACATTTTCACACATTCCTTCCCATATGTAGTAACAACTTTTTGAAACTATTACGTCTTGAAATTTAATTTTTAAAAATTTCATATGTTAACTTGTTCCACCCTACTGAGTAACCAATTGGAACCGCACCATTGACACTGAAATTGTGTAGGAGAACAGATTTGAGGCTGCTCGGTAAGCTATCCAGAAATAATCACCAAGCTGCTTTAATGTATGGTTTATAGCTAATTGACTGAGAAGATCCGTTATGTAATTGCAGCAAATAAAATGGGTTTCTTCGGAAAAAAGTTCATATACTTTGGAAGTATGAAACGGTTGCACGGTCCAGCTTTGGAAGTATGAAACGGTTGCAGACCAGTCCATAATTTTGATTTCATGCAGCCTGGAGCATATTAACTCAGATGATTTCTTAAGTGAGTCCCAAATCACTCATGTTCACTTCTTGCTGCGGCGTGTTGCCTGAACTGTCGGGGTGCTGATGACTGCAGGTATCAAATGAGGAATCATCGGAAGATTCCTGAAGCTCTTCATGGTACTCCTCGCGATCGTCCTGTTCAGGTTTACCGTTTGCATCTTCAGATGAGGCCAAACCATGAAAGACTGGAACCGGAAGTTCCTCACAGTGTGGGATAGGTCGTATTGTTGAAGTAATACTTGGACAGGTGCCTATGCCGATTTTTCTTCCCGACCCCCTTTGTGCTGAAATGCAGAAGTAGCAGTCACTAATGTGGCTTTTCGATTCGCGCCATAATACGGAAACCCCAAAGGGTAGATCCTTTCGTTTCCTGTGGCCTGCCCCCGATGTATTTTCTCACAATTATGTTACACAATATGAGGTATTCATTTCTTGTCTTGGTCACAAGACAAGGGGAAACGGGGAACTTCAAAATGGGTTATATTCTAACACCTGACAAACGATGCTAAATTTCATCTCTGACGAAGAAGTGTGTATATCACCCACAGATGTAACTAAATAAATGATAACTATTTACACATGTATGTCTGCTTGAATGAGCCATGAATCGATCTTAAATCAATGTAAATAGATAAATGAATGTGAGGTTATGGTATTTACTTAATATGTAAATAACGGTAAATCAAAATTGTTAAATTGCATGAAAACCATAGCATGGAGAGGAAAAGCAATTTCAGATTTGAAATCATCATAGCCAAAATATACAGAATCAGTTAACAAATCTTATGCAAGAGGAATTTGTTGTTGTTGCCAATTAGTCATTAGTTTATTGTTAACACTTTGTCACTTTAACCCCAGAGGTCATCGTGGTAAATACCGATACGTTGTCACATCACTGAGCTGAAATAGCACTGATAAGATAACTCCGCCATGTTGATTAAACAATTGCACACACTAAGATAGATTATTTTAGTTATGCAGTGGGTAATGTTCATCGATGATAAAATGTAATGTATTCTTAATCTATAATAATAATCTATAATAATGTATTTATTAAGTCTTACCTACTGACTGTGCACGAGAGTCAGCCAGTAAAAAGCGCAGCGAAAAGCAAATGAGAGATAGATACAGTTTCTAAAGTTCTGGTGAAAGCGAAAGAACAAAGAGAAATAACAAAGTGAAATATCATCTAAAATAACATCTGAACAGCTTCTTAGTATCAAAGATCGTTTCATATTAAATATATTTCCTGAGCGTTGCTCAACTCGTGACCTCAACAGACCTCAACTCCTGACCTCAACTCATGACCTCAACTCATGACCTCAACTGACCTCAACTCGTGACCTCAACTCGTGACCTCAACTGACCTGAACTCGTGACCTGAACTTGTGACCTCAACTCGTGACCTGAACTTGTGACCTCAACTGACCTCAACTCGTGACCTCAACTCGTGACCTCAACTCGTGACCTCAACTGACCTGAACTCGTGACCTGAACTCGTGACCTCAACTGACCTCAACTCATGACCTCAACTCGTGACCTCAACTCGTGACCTCAACTCATGACCTCAACTCATGACCTCAACTCGTGACCTCAACTGACCTCAACTCGTGACCTCAACTCGTGACCTCAACTCGTGACCTGAACTTGAGCCTTGAACTTTGTTTTGTGCAGGAATAACTACGCGTACAGTATTGGTTGGACGGTAGTTTAAAAACGACGACAAAGTAATACTCACAGCAACAGTCTCCTCTATTGGTGACCTCGATGTGACCCACTTTTGTGACCTGTCCTAGATCGACGGCCCACCAGGCAATAGTGATAGAGCCTACATCTGTGTGCGAGCAGCTGTTGGAGTAGTAGTCAGAAGATTTGTCGCCGTCAACAGCCCGACTCGCGTACCCTGGTGGACCGGACGCACTGGAACTAGGAGAGTACATCGAACTCTGCGTGGCATTCTTGAATAATGCCAGATTAACTGAAATATATAAATATCTGAATTATCTACATGTAATATCTACACAACGAGTATACGATATGGTATTGTGATCCACATTTATTGTGTGGTACTCTTGCTCGCTTTGGTCACTCAATCTATGGTATGCTAATCATGTTCATGGTACCTTACTTTATGCCTTTATCAATAAATGAATAAAGAAAGAGAACAATATTAACAATTACACATGGATGCTCTGATATCAGAAATGCAGCTGTTTTCATGCCATCCTGAAACGTTGTTCAATGGCGTCGCATGAGGGCGTGGGCATGAAGGGATACCCATTGGCAGAATGGGATCATGGACATTTAGATTTACCATCACCCTTTTATTGTATTCGTTTTCGCAAGATCTCGACGTCTGTACACATGTATGAACTTTAATTACTCTCCATTGGGGCTCAATATATATACATCTTTATTCACACGAACGTGTAGAATTGAACAATATTCAAACAGAAAAAAACTAAATGATAAAAACACAAAGCATTAAGAAAAATAAGTCAATCAAACAATAATTAGCATAAGTACTTAGAGTTCATAGGATTCTTCACGAGCAATGCTCGCAGTTCTACCACAGCAAAGGTACAGAACAGTAACGATATCATCAGATTACTACAATTTTTCATTTTGCACAAAAACTTTGTTCTTCTTTTGTCAATAGTATCAGACATTGACAAATAGCCACAATAGAACTGGCACTGGATAATTGTACTTTTATCGCTCGTACTAAAAATCGTTGAATATGCAGCACAATAAGCTTATTATACAAGTAATATATTATTTTTGAATGACCGCGTCTACTCGCTTTGTACGTATTGAATCACCAATAGACCAATATTTAATTTGTTATTAATGAAGATATAACTGCAACTGCAAAACATTTTTGATTTATCAAATTCTATGCAAAATATTGGTACAACCAATAACACAAAATAATACAGTTAATAATAATTCGTAAGTTGCACGTTGATTTTTGTCATCTGTCGTTAAACTCTAGGTCGAAATGGTCCGCAAACAAGCTTGCAGATATAAAATACGGTAGTGTTATTATTTCCCAGTATTGCTGCCCAGCTCGTGCAGTGAATCAAGTGTATCACACCCTTGCTTGCAGTGGACTATAGGTTAAGCGGCTGATGACTCAATGATGTGACAACTCTACTAGATAACGGTACATACTGAGACTACGTACTGCGCTATTGTTCTCTCTTTCTTCTCTGTACGACTATTTACTGCGTTTTTGGTCCCCCCCCCTCTTTCCTCTAATCTCTTTCTCCTCCTCGTTACAGTCGATGCCTCTCGTTGTCCTCTAAAGCGGCGCCCTCTGTCGCTATCATAGCAGTGCGGATTACGTCGACTGAACCGCGTTGAACCGCTTTGGCGTGATGCGGCTTCGACAGGAAATTTGGAATGCTGTGCCTGATTTAACCCCTCTACCAGACGAGCAGGTAACGTTGCTGCCAGATTTCAGCCTAGAGAGGGGGGGGGTGAGAAACTTGCTTGATCAGACCAGTCAACCGTCAAACCAGAGCGACAGTCTGTCATAAGTGCGTAGGTCATTCACTTTGTTTCAGATTATGATCGTGCTCGTCGACTATTAGCGCCTAGCGTTCTGGAAGCGATAACATTAACGTACTGTAACGTTATTTCTGTAAGTGATGTACTATATTTGCCGCAGTATTCGTATAAATTATTTATATTATAAAATTATTTTCTCCGAGTTGTGGCTTTGCATGATGTAACGGTCTATGTTTGGAGAGGGGAGGGGAGACACGTGTTGACTACATTTTCCTGTACAAGTGGTCTAAGTTAGAGAAGAAACTATAAGGAATTCAGATTGGACGTTCACATGGATACAAAATAAGCAGTGCTGTAATTGTTACTTCGGGAGTAAGCTGACGTGTTTGCCTAGCACACTGACCTCGGGTAGGTTTGCTGAATCTTGCACTGTAGTAAGGCTGGGGATATATTACAGGAGATCAGCACCCAAGCAGTGGTCTATCTCGAAAATGCCAAAATAATACTTTTTATTGTTGGTTTCGAGTGGGGAGGGGGAGCTTAGGGTCTGAACGTTTTCTTATCCTAATGTAGAGACCTTATTCAAGAAAATCAGTTCCGTAACTAATCGGTAGTCAGGGAAGTCGACAAATTCTTAGATTGACAAATTTATAAAAAATATTCTTCAAATTCGATTACTGACCATTTTTCACGGAACTAATGAATTAGGTTTCAACCCATCAGGAAAAAACTGAAGTAAGGCAACAAACCCTCGGCTGACGATTGAACTAGGGTGTGTGGATTACAATAATACAACATAATATAAAATTACCATATTCTGCCATATAATACTATATACAATCGAGTTCAAGTCAGTCAATTCGCACTTTTGGCACAACTCTAGTGATCTGAACATTGGTGTGAAGGCAATTTATTAGACATAATATTAAGCATCGGTATCAAAGATGGCTGCCATATTTTCAAGATGGCAGCCATTGATGGGAATTTATAGGAGTAGATTGATAAAATAATTATGAATCATTAACTTCTTTACAAGAATCAACGTGTTCTTAATTGTAAAGTGGGGGCAGTTAATAGCTAGGTTCTAATCAGGAATATTATTGAACGTCTCAAAATAGGCTTCAAGATGGCTGGCATATTTTCAATATGGTGACTGATATTGGGCTTATAATTAACATTGGTCGTACAGAAATTGAAATGAAGGCCATATTTTTTAAAAGGGGCGGACATTATAAAGGATGGGCCTTCAGAATAAGAGCGTGCACGGATTACAAGAGGCTTGATGAAAGAATGTTTGCAATTCGTTTGATTTCTGACTGATTTAGTGATAACTGTATATAGAAACAATTTTAGGTTTCTATGGTCCAAGCCGGTAGATATTTGTTTAATAATGGAGGCTTATATTAAAAGCAAAAGATCCTAATTAATTACAACAATAATTACAATGTTGCTACATTCTGGCGCCTCTATATCGACACTGAATTTGTTCCTATCAGTATCAGCTATAGTCAGGCCGCTTTAAGGGCCGCCATCTTGAACACTTTTCGTCCATCTTGAATGTTTAGATGTTCAGTTTCATGTACTGTTTACAAATCGTTGATGAGCGACGCGTAGCTGGGTTTACTGGAGCACAGGTGTGTGATGCTCGAATGCCAACTATTCACGTTTGGACAGTAACTATTCACGTTTGGACAGTAACTATTCAGGCTCCAATAGGTTGTCTGGTCAACGGTTGGGTCAAAGTTCACTGGATCGCATACGCTTCTTATGACCCGTTCACACTGTACGATAATAATCACATGCGGTCGGCGACTTTTATCGGCCACTGCATGTGATTTTATCGTAGAGTGTGAAAGCCGCATTAGGTACAATGCGAGGAATGTCATACAGCCTCCTGTAGCCAGGGACACGTCAGTGAGATCCCAAACCTGAGAGGACACTTTTGCTTCCTGTTGAGTCGCAGGCTCACATCGTAGTAGAAAGACGGCTACGAGGGCAGAAACAATGTGGGGAGTGGGGAGACATAGCCTACATCCCGAGGCACGTACTCCTGGTGACCGGGACCGGACTAGCTACGGGTCTGAGAACATACAGGGCAGCGAGATAGAACGACATCTCACTTCGTTTTCATCACAACGCTATCCATACAATGTTGAGAGTTCGAACTTGAATTACGATACGAATGATTCTTTTACTGTGAATACAAACTTGACCTTTAAATAATATTTTGTCATTTAGGCATCCGACATCTTGAAACTGTGGAAGCTGATTTTGTTTAGCTTTAAATTTCGAATTAACTAAAATTAAATATACTATCTGTTTGGTTGCTTTTGTGATGACGTTGTTATTGAGGGGCGCCATGATGTGCGCCATTTTGAAAGTGAAGCGGGCATTTTGAATATTGTACTCGTCTAACGCAAATGATTGTTGAAAAGAAAGTTGTAGGCCTATATTCGAATGCTATTTGAAGACAGAAATTTGAATGGAAAAGTAAGATTGCATTTAATTTGAAGCCGGTGAAGCATTAACTCTTATTAAGCAGGGGTAGCCTATATAGTCAGACAGTTCCAAGCACAGTCATCAGCTCAATGTTACTGTTTTCGCATGTATTAAATGACATGTGAAGTTAGCCATTCAAAACGACACCGTGAGCCTTATACAGCGCTAAACACGACCTTGAATTCGAACAAATTGACGAGATTTCCATCAACATTATTTGAAATATTAATCTTAATTAAAATAAAATGTTTTACATGTAAACATTGATCATTAGAATTCCAACATTATTTGAGCTTCACCGAACGCAGGAAAGTCACTGTTCCTATCTATTAAGGCGAGGCATTGCTCCGTCCTTGTTCTATGCTGGGACCGTTTATCAGTGACCACTGACGTCGAGGAAGTAGAAATCCTAATTGCCGGATTGCAGCAGTATCAGCAACCAAAAACAAGTTGATCCTATCACCCGACAGCCATAATTAATTTCTCTATTTATTCATTTCATCTTCAATGAGTTATGGCAGCTGGTAATTGAATATCTCTCCATATATGGGTTATCTCGATTGACCTTATGTAATGAGGATGATGATAAAGAATACCTGTATGCATAGCCCAATAATGTGACGCTGTGACGGCTTTGGCCTGGTATAACACACCTCGACGACGAGGAGAGTCACATTCGAACAACCGTGGCGTAATTAATAGATTGGACCGAAATGGATGCGTAAACAGCCAAGTTAAAATGTTAAACATCGATGCATTAATGACATCTAAGTTTCAACTCCAGACATTAGAGGGGTGGGGGGGGGGTAAGGGACTCGACCCTGTAGTTTAGTCAGATTAGTAAGATTAAGAATAGTTCAGGGCCCCTAGCTGTGGGCCTCAGCCTGTGTCGTCATAAAGTGTGGCTGATAAAAGTGCGCCACACTTGACTGTCATTTCACGCCTCGCCACTTGGCTTCCATTCATTGGAAGGCCATGATACATTTGATATAACACCTCGAGTTATTTGCGGGCGATGTGTACAAGTATGTAGCGGCCATTGTTGCGATTTCGTCGCTAGAAAGCGTTTAATGTATTTATCGTCTATATATTGTCAATGTTGAACTTTTATTAAACCGAGACGCATACCAGATAAGAGACTCAAGGTTGCATTCACTTGTGCGGTTTGCAAGCCCTGTTGCTAGGGACGGTTTTAGTCTGTAGGTCGACAATAATTGTGTGAACCAGTTAAAGGTTAATGCAGAAAGTAGGTACAAGGGAGTAAGACAGCGCAGATTGGTGCAGTGAGCAAACAGTAGAGTACTAATTTCTAAATATTAGGGAACGGAATATTAACGTATCTACATCATTAGAACACATTGCATGTAGCTAATGTGTTGTATTATGTGATCCAGATGGAAACTTGGACATCTTTTGTGTTAGGTCTATTGTTGATTTATAGAAAGCATCTAGTGGCGATAGTTACTGGCAGCAAAAGGATATACCGGATGCGTTACTGTCGACCCGCATGCAGTTAGCCTATTATTGACAATTTTTACAGAGTTCAGGGTAGGGTTTATAAGGTTCAAGCTAGGGTTCATAGAGTTAAAAGTAGGGTTAGGGGTTAGGGTTATGGCAGCAATTAGCTGTGCTATTTCGTACTATAGCTGCGTGACCTATTTTTCAACTGCATGCGGGTACACAGGAAAGCACAGTGGCGTAGCTACATTGGAGCAAATGGAGCAGCTGCTCCGGTCGAGATTTTTTGGGTGACTTTTCCAACTCGTCCAGATCCGAAGAGTTTTTTTAGGCGGGGGGGGAGTCATCCTTAAAACGTAGGCCTACTTGAAAAGCGCTTGAGCCAATCAATGAAAGAGTAAAATTAAAGAATGATCAATACTCATTCAGTCGACAAAACTCATTCAGAATTTAAAGTAGAGAACGTAATTTTTTGCGAGAGAGTACATCTTCATACACTGTTTACTAATAAACTCGACACAATTTTTTAAATAAGCCTATAGGTGCTCATACAGGAATGCTCAAAATACAACATGACACAGACTATGTGTTCTTGCGATGGGCAGGAGCTGCCAACCGTGACACATTAACCTGCAGGCATTGCATTTATTTTCTCTTGCCTCCAGGTATAAGCGTGTCCGCCTTGATCTTATTGAAATCTGATTTTAAATAAAGCATTTTTTATTTAGCATGTTTAGCAGTGGTGTAGTCGCATGGCACACCGAGTATACTCCGTATACCCACAGCAAATGATTAATTAGCACAGTATGCCCACTTTATACAGAGAGTATACCCACTGAAGTATATCCACAGTATACCCATTGCTTCTTTTACCACTACTCCACTGATGTTTATCTAGCACCAAATTCGAACTCTTACCGGAAGCAGATTTGTACCTTGTTCTTAAAGTTAGCCATTTAATCATAGCACATTTATGCACATTTTTATCGTAATGCTTTATCAATGGTTACATTAGTTTGGTCTTGTTTGTAAGACTATCTTCCAATGATCAGTCTGTGTCACCCCCACTCCGATAATACGGGTTGCATTGTATTCCCTAAAAAACATTGCCATAGTAGACCCTTCGTTCTTCTCGTCGCAAAGCTTCATAATGGTTTGTAATCATTGAAGTTGCAGACATGAACAATTTCTGCTCGCTTCGCTCGCAATTAAGCAATTTTCAGTTGGTTTTTCTTCAAACTTTGCATCATATAATCGTCAAATTGCTTGTTTCAGATCTGTTTAAATTACAATTTGAACAGATGCAGTTAATTTTTTGAACCTAAAGGACTATTGGGTTTGAAAAAAATTTGCTCCGGTCGGAAAAACAGGCTGGCTTCGCCACTGGGAAAGCATACCGGATGCGCCTGGATTTATTAGGCAGGATTTATCTGAAGGGCAAGGGAACTAGGAGCCGTCGAGGATCAAACTGTTTGAAATCATATACATATAGGAAATTTCCCTCCATCCTCGTGAATTATCTCCCATGCATTGAAACAAAAATAATTTATTGTGTACCCCCATCCCATGATCCTAAACCAAACTCTGCCTGTGCAGACGCTTCATACCGCTGTCAGGCATATTCATTTCGGGTTCAAACCCACCCCCAACCCCGAATTAATATTTTTTAAAATTTGTCATGTTTTGTGAAATAAGATTGAAAAGGTCGTCAAATTTATTTTGATACTCACCCCCCCCCCCTAGAAATGAACATTTTGAAAAAGATCATCAATTTCTTTGAGAAGCCCCAAAAAATCGAAATTAAATCCTGGCTGCGGCCCTGCCTCGTGCCCGTGTCTCGACATCTTTGGTAGAAAATTGACCCCATAATGCACCATTCCATAAATAGGTTACTGCTCTAAACCTTAAACTTGGAAGCTTCTCTTTTACCGTGTTACGTCATCACACTCAGAAATAGTCCAGATCGACATTGTGAAATGTTTCACTCAGTAATTCGAAAGGAATTGTTTGCAAATACTCAAGCTGAATAACCCCAGGACATTATATGCAATGCCAGTTTTGTATTTTTCTGAATCGAAGTTTTACAGTTTTCGGATGCCCTTCCTGACACGCTAACAGTCAAACTGCTCGCTTTATCGAACACAGGAAGGAACACAACTATAATACTCCTTATTCCCGACACCAGTGGGTGCAGCCCTATAGGTGTGTGCTGTGTAATTTTAAGTATCAATTTTGTTATCAATACTGTTCGTGATTTTCAGTGTTTCAAATAAGCTGTTAAATTTAGCATAGTCCAGTGTTCCTAATTAGTGGCGTGCTGGTTTTTTGACGAGCGGTGGGGGGGGGGGGGGTCGTGATTTTTTAAACCATTAGACCCACACTCCAGCAGGCCACTTTTCCTATTCATTTCAGCTATAGAGCTACCTACTTCGTCAGCGTTGCTAACTACATTGACATGCATATTAGATTAGATTAGCGAGCACATAGACTATGTAGTATAATTATTATTGTGATGTGTTTGCTCAGGTTCAGATCTCTGTTAGAAGGAACAACTTCCAATCAGACCTCGATATAGACTTGTACAGCTGCTGCAGTTTGATCTAGTACCTCAAAGAATTGCAAACAGAATTCCTTGGAACTGCAGATTACTTGAAGGAACTAATTATTGAACAAGTTCAGGGATCCAGGGGCCAGGGATCCAGGGATTCAGTGATTCGCTAACTCCTGTGTTGTTCTAGGCAGGAACAACGATGAAGATGGATTACATGTTTGCATTGCTTGTTACACTAGCGCTCACTGGACAGTGCTGGATTGACACTGTCAACGGACAGGATCCCGCTACGCCTGTTGTCCAAGATCCAACCGGACCAACTGTAAACCAACCTTCCGCTTCAGCCACCACCACAACAACCACAACCACCACCACAACGGTTCCAACTACCGCAACATCACCGACCACGACTGTTGATCCAACTCGTTGTAGCATCAACGCTTCAGATACATGCTTCAAGAGTTTCGTCACCCACTACGCCCGTGTCCCAGCTAACACAACTGTGGACATGAGTGACTCCTTGTCCGGACCGCTCCGCTGCCGCAGCCTGACGGCCGACGCTCTCTGCTTCAAGGAAATCACAACGACTAACTGTACGAGTCTGCGCACAGGAGGCGCCGCCCACTCGGCCATGGGGCTCGTGTGCGGGGGTGACGGTAAGCTGGCCCTGGTTGCCTGGACCCCAGGCAACTGCTCGGATGAATTCAAGCGTATCGTGAACGCGACGACCTTAACATTCTGCCAGAGCTCACTGAACCACACACTCAAGTGCAGGCTCAACGAAGACTCGGTGTACTCTGTGAATCGAACAATCCTCATCAATCCCTACCTCGGTCCCAGCAAATGTAACGTCATCACCACCACTGCCATACCTCTTCTTAAGAACCCCGTCGGACCGTCAGCCATCACGGCCATCGTCGTGCTCGTCTGCCTGGTCGTCATCTGCATCCTCGCCTCCTTCTTCTTCTGGCCCAAGTGTCACATCAGCGACGCCGCACTCCTACCGAAGAAGAAAGAAACCAAGGAAAGCAAGATGGCGCAGAGGGTTGGAGTCAGCAACGACGGATTCGTGGACATGAAGAAACCGCAGTCGACGCTCTCCGGAGCCAAGTATGACGTCAGAGGGGAATCGGTTGCCATGGGACTGTCGTCCATGTCCTCTACGGCACAGCTTCAAGCTTCCACTGCCTAATAGAGGGCACAACTCCTAGCTCTACTGACTATGGACAACTGTATGCATGTGTCAGTGGCGGATACTATAGGTTCAGGGAGGCAAAGGGGAGTCCGCACCTAGAATGTCTT
Organism: Buchholzia appendiculata; assembly: GCA_034694885.1. NCBI lineage: Eukaryota > Metazoa > Annelida > Clitellata > Enchytraeida > Enchytraeidae > Buchholzia > Buchholzia appendiculata. Next base: position 2,704 of record JAQFYQ010000975.1, on the reverse strand, counting down.
TACATTTATATTTCATCAATCAAATTAAAATTGTAACTATTGTCCTATCATCACGATTAGCCCAGGAGCATTTTGCTCATTGAAAATATATCCTTGGATTGACTTACATTTCGGAGGATTTGTTTTTACTAGTTCGACAGTTCAAATCTCGTTAAATGCTGCCCCAGTTTCTGGATGAAATCCTGGTTCTGCCACTGACTCGCATATCAAGCTGTTGTATATATTACTACTGCATTTATGTATTATTGACAATGTTATTATGTACAGTTAGATTTTTATCAAATTTCTTGAGGCCGATTTGTTTATCACTTATTCAACTTTATTATCATCATCTTCTGTTTTTATTTTTGTCATCATATTTGACCTGCAGGAGTTGTGGCTGTTATCAAGGCGATATCGTAGTGCAATGAGAAGCACATTGAAATTCAGATTCTATATTTATATATTCAGCACAGATATACAACAGGCTGCCATTCATTACAAGTCTGTTAATGTTTGTTTTGTATTGTTATTTGTTATTTTACTGCAAAAGTTCTTCAATGATAACTGAATACTGCTCAAATATGCTTTCAGTATTTTCTGAACGAGCAAAGACCATTACGAAATGCTTCTGTTTATCCAGAATTCATCGGCATTATCAGATTGTCGGCATACCTTGAATTTTTAAAACTTGCGTTAGATGTAGTTCCATTTCTAACCAGTTTCCATGTTCGACATATTCTAATGTTAAAGTTAGATGGCGCCACAACTATTCCTAACCACACTGAGAATGAGATGCGTCACACTGGACACGCCTCGGAGGATCTACAACTACACGAGAGAAAGAGCGCTCTATTCTGTCCTCTTTGGCGCCAATGTGGCAAAACTTGTATATTGGGCACTGAATTAAGCTCAGCACATGTCTAAGTTAAATTATTCTATCACTGTTTACTGGGATTAAACTTTAAAAATAGGATTATTCTAGATCGAGTTGATAGATCTGTAATAATTTCTATTTATTTATATTGCTGAAACTCTATGTGTGTCTATAAATCCCAAGCCTGTTGAAGTATTTTTTATCAGTACGGTACAATGTAGTCTATATATTATATTTGTATGCAATTTAACGTATACACCGTGGCCAGCTGTGCAATAGAACGTGTGACTGATACTGCAGTGTATATAATGTGTTACGTGTGAGGTGACGTGTGATAGGGGCTTGAGTTTGTTTCGGTCACGCGCGAATGATTTTATTTGTTGACTTTGTGTAATAAAATAACTTTTGCTACTTTAACTCCCGAGTGTATTTAATTACCACATGGCTCATAGCTCTCTAACTAAATGATTAATCGATTTCCGCCTTCCGGTAGGTCATAGGCTTAACACACATCCTCCTTATCCATTTCAGTTCTTCTGCTATTCCTTTCATGTTATTCTTGCTATTCATTTCAATAATACATACACAACAGAATCAGCAAATTAAACATTGCCATGTCATCGTTTGTACTATCCCTCCATACAATATAATCAGAACATAATCTAACTTTTCCTTATAAGTAAAAACTGACACTAAATGGTGGCGATGACCGATAGTGTTTCTTTTCTATTGTCTTCCGCTCGTGAAACAAATCAACCAATCCCGGAGTCAATATTCTCAAAGTTAAATCTAACAGTAAACGAAGACAAGACAAGAGAAAAATTTCATCAAATAGTTTATTTCCTCATAAAATATCATCGTATCATGTTTTACACCAGATTAGCCAGTCAATCATTGATCAGCGTAATATGCAGTATATTAAATGTTGAAAACTCGAAACACGAAGAGTTACGGTATATATCACAGCGAAACAACCGGCTACATTGATTACTCATTGATGCTACACATTACTGGCACGACCGACCACCGGCAGATACATCCTCCCGGCCAAACAAGCCAGCTTTTTTCATACTGAAAGTCCTGCCTGTCGACAAATCATACAAAAAGGTCCTACATTTAATCATGAATATAAGGCTGCATCATTATGCACAATACAAACTTGTCTAGATAGCTCCTGGCGGGGGCGTAATTCGACGTAATGCAAAGTGAGCTAGCTCTAGTGGGCGTGGCTTGGCATAATTAGCTAGCTCGAGTGGGCGTGGCTTGGCATATGAGCTATCTCTAGTGGGTGTGGTTTGGAATAATTAGCCAGCTGTAGTGGGCGTGGCTTAGCATAATTGGCGAGCTCTAGTGGGTGTAGTTTGGCATGATCAGCTAGCTCTAGTGGGTGTGATTTGGCATAATAAGCCAGCTCTAGTGGGCGTGGCTTGGCATAATTAGCTATTCTAGTGGGATTGGTTCGGCCTAGGCTAGTGCTCGGTAAGGCCTAGGCTAGGGCTTGGTTCGGCCTATTCTAGGGCTCGGTAAGGCCTAGGCTAGGGCTCAGTAAGGCCTAGTCAAGCTCAGGTGGGTGTAGCTCATCAGAGCATGGTAACCTTAATGGGCGGGACTTAGCACGAGATAACAATTTACTGCAGCCACCAATCAATTACAAGCTTTTTAAAGTTTTCTATAAAACTCGATGTTATACAAAACATATACGGATACAATAAAATCATCAGATACAGATATAATATATATATAAATATATATATATATATATATATATATCATATTTCACACTATCACATGTTAAGCATCAATGCACTCTCCTCAACAGATTATCACAGCAAAGAATTACAACATACT
>JAQFYQ010000974.1:0-14594 GCA_034694885.1 Buchholzia appendiculata | reverse complement strand
GCGTGTAGACTCGCTCGCCTAGCGAGCCACACAATGGACACAATAGTCCTAGCCGCCTCGCAGCCAACTACCACACTTGTACAAGTTTCCACTTTGTAAACTGTGCACTGCTTTCCTCATAAGTTTTGAAATACTGGGAAGTATCTAATTACGGATGTGCCAGGGTCAGTAAGTAGTTCCAGATATTTGCTTCTTGTTTGTCCTGACCAATTGGAGTACAATTGCATTAAAGGAAATAAGAAAGGTTTAGTTATGCTAAGAAAATAGTTACATCGAGTGCCGTTGTGTGATTGATTTTGCGTTTTCATAATGATGATTGAAACATAAGCTTGATTAACATTTGAAGTTTTGTCAGGGGTTTATATAGTCTACGGCTTCTCCCCCTTATTTTGTTTAAAAATAAATGGAAGAGATTTTTTTCTTATTTTTTCCATTTGGCCGGAACGTTAAATCACGTTATATTAGCGGGTCACTGTTATTCTGACGTTGTTTGGTCTTAACCCATGTCTACTCGGGCGTTGTTTAGATATACTCACGTGTATTGGTGCGACCAACAAGAACAACAGCAACAAGGGCAACAAGGAGAACAGTCAATCTCAACATCTTCTAGGCGTATCGTTGTTACAGCTCTAAGAAGTTTCAATCCACAACGCTTCTGCAAGTGTCTGAAATAATAAACATTATATAATATCTGCAATAGTTGGGAATGTTTAGACAGGTTTCTACACACATGAGCATACTATGTTCGTTTCTGCATGTTTTCCATTAATATACAGTGCGAATAGTTGAACTTCGTTCGTGTATTATACTAGGAATATTGTTTTTTTTCTCAATTGCTTCAGTTGATTTTGGATAAAATAAATACTGCTGCTACCACTACTCTCAATCGCAATACTACCACTATTCCAACTAATCCCAGTACTACTACTTGTACTACTACGTGTACTCCCACTTGTACTCCCACGTCCACTATTACTAGTACTAGTCATTTATATCCGTGCCGTTGTCATGACCGTATCACAATAATCAAAGCAGGCCAGATAATGTAGTGAGTCTTTGAAAAGACAGAAGATAGCATATCCGACATTTTGAATATAATTTCCTATAACACATAATCATGGTTTTGTTCAAGATAATTATGTACATCTGAGACTTCAGACACTGGCCTAAAGCATCGTGATGACGTTTCTTTTATGAGTGACAATTCCATTGTGTTTGAGGCGCATGAACAACTGGAATGCAGTTAAAATAGACACTAACACGAAAAAATGTAATGAAAACTAAAGTAGTTAACCGTTTTGAATTAAACAATAACAATATGGGAGGGGGCGGGGCAGTATTAGTCTCAAGGACTTATTGTATTCTGCATTTTTTTCGAAGGACATAGCTGAGTTTCTATGGCTCAAGTGAATTTTAGTAATTCGTACTGCGTGCACTACGACCATTATACGAAGTAAGACAGTTACGCAATGCAATTAGAACTCTGTAGTCAATTGATTGACTACTCCGAACAGTTCGCTATACGCAATTAATATCAATTTTGCAATTTGGTAAATGTTATCGTTATTATTACTCGATATATTAAAGACTTCAAATATCGCATGCATATTGAAAATAAAATAGGAACAAAGCATGATCGCAAAAAAGGTTTAAATATAGTCTTAAGGTCGTTTCAGTCTAGAGTTTTCTATCCCGATTGGATAAAAATTCAGCCAGATAAAATTAGTTTTCTTCTATCCAGATCCAATCCAGATAAAATAAATTCCTGAAAACGGGGGTTTATTTATTATTTTGCTTTACCCACCAATTATAATTGAGGACACTACGTCACAGTTCATTGTCGATAATTGAACGTTCAATTATTTATTTCACTCGACTTTTGCTGAAAATGAATAGTCACGACGTCAATAAATGTCATAATATGATGTTTATATGTGATAATAATATAACTGAAATGTTTTTGTGTAGAAATTATGCTTCCAATGACGATATTTAACAACAAATTTTTTGGTAAACGCAATTAGTTAATAACTTCACAGCTAAATAGAAAAATGCAGTGCATTTGTAGTATTTCGTAGAAATTTAGATAGAAAACAAACGAGCGAGGATTTATGAGATAAGTAAACAAAGTTGCTCGCACACAATGAGCGCCTCTGATTGGTCAAGACTGAATGGATAATTAAAGTAATTAACATTTATTTATCTCAGGTGAAAGAACTACTAAAATCAAAAATGAGAACAATCAGCTGATTCAATCCAGTTGTAGAGCATTTGATTGGTCAAGCGTTTTCTATCTAGTTGTAGGGCCTCTGATTGTTCAAGAGAATTTTTATCAGACGCCGGATAAAACAAATGTCAAGTGAGAACCCACTCTAGGTGGAAAGATTATATATACAGCATAATAGTATTTGAATGAAGTAAAGGAGGAAGAGTTAACAACCATATGATTTATCTGTTCCAGGTGCTTATCGAGGAATAGAAGAAAAATATATGAGCAGATTTCACACTGGCAACCGGTTTGACAGATAAGATAGTATCAGAAGAGCATGGAGTTAATTTAATATGCATTTCCTCAGTGCATCTCGTTACTTAGGTTCGCCAAGTTTCAGTGTCTTTTAGGTGATGAAAGCAGTCTTACAGGCAGTGGCCGAATCACGGGGGGGAGGGGGTGTGTTGGGGCAACACTGAATATCATGACTATAAGACCAGCTGCTGCTCAGATCCCCAAATTTAAAATTTATCATCCAAATAGTAAGGCCAAATCTTCCCATGTCTGTTCGGACCAGTGATGTAGTCCTTGGCCTTGATGCCTTACGTAAAGGCAGCTTTGAGGCACTTTACTGACATGCCTTGCCTTGACCAATTTTCCAAATGCTTTGTCTTGCCTTGGCCTTGAAAAAAATGTCTTGCCTCAAAAAAATACTGACTATATTACTTTAGTAGTCTTTGGCTTTGATTTCAGGCCTCCAGGCTGTCTTGAGGCACTTTACTGCCTTGCCTTTCCTTGACCAATTTTCCAAATGCCTTGCCTTGACCTCGGAAAAAATGCCTGGGTCTTGAGAAAAAATATTAATATTATTATTTAATTCCAAATTTGACACACTTCAGTACATAAACGTGTATGCATGGAACTGCACCATCGTATCTCTCTCAAGACTTGCATAAGGTAATTCCATCCAGGAGTAATCTGAGGTCAGCTGCTCAGAATGTTAACAAGCTTGCTGTCCCTAGCAGCACAAATACCTCAACTTATGGTGAGCGATCTTTCAAGGTTGCTGGACCAGTTGCCTGGAACTCACTTCCTGTGAATCTGAGATCTGAACAGCCTAAGACTGTTTCCTGTAAACAGCTTAAGTCACATCTATTTACTCGATCATGGATTGATTAGCTCTTGGACAGTCTGACTCTTGATTTCTCTTATTATGTGTAATTAGTTACTTTAATTTAATGTTAAGCGCTGCGTGATTTAATTATGTACTAGCGCTATATAAGAACTCAATATATATGTGTACTAGCAGATCACTCCCCGGATCAAACAGTCTATTCCATCTTGAACTATTTCGTTCGCTTAAATGACTGAACTGAAAAAAGTGCGTTACAACCGTCATCATCATCTTTATCATAATTATCATCATCATCATCATCATCATCATCATCATCATCATCATCAACAGCATCAGCATCAGCATCATCACCATTAGGACTTTGTAAGTTATTGCTCACTGCGTCATACTAAAATTCTAATGTCATTGCTCACCACTGGCGATTGCGCATCATATATCGCAGTGAGCAAATGCTATTGATGGTACTCAATACGTTTAATTAAGCTAAAACTGCTGGTGTGTTACGTACAGGCGACTCTCTGTCGGTTCACAATGGATACAGATTTAGTACTTACGACAAAGACAACGACATATCAACTAAATTCAACTGTGCCAAGGAGTGTCGTGGTGCCTGGTGGTACAAGGGTTGTCTTCTTTCAAATCTCAACGGAGAGTATAACAACACCGTCGCTGGATGGGGTGTCAACTGGGTTTCATGGCTCGGATATAATTACAGCTTGAGATCGGTCGAAATGAAAATACGTCCTGCATAGAGGACGCATTTTGTAGTTCGTCAATATCTATTATGAATAAAGTGATCCAAAAAGTGACTTAATTGTGACCTGAAAAGTTAAATCTACTCTCAAAAAACTAATCCTTAATGTTGCACGAGCTGATGCGTTCTATTAAAAAGATACTTACTATTTGACAATAATTAGCGATTAGTATGAGTAAGCTAAAATGCACTACTTACATCATTATAATCGATATTATTGATCCGGGGATTAAAATCTTTAGATGTCCGATACCAGACAGTTTCGAATTATATACATTTCGGGTAGCTGCGATTACAAGAAATGGTTTCAGTAATTACACAAATAACAAGCTGAGCAATGCAATACATTTGTTCCATGACTACAACATATAAATGCGGCAAATGGTATGCTGTAGGAATTTATTACGTTGACGCTAAATTTCAGAAACATTCTGATTGTCTTTCGTTTCTAATAACTGAGGGTCAGAACTTACCTTATATGCATTAACTTAAACGTGTAGCAATCTGCCTCTCTCTCTCTCTCTCTCTCTCTCTCTGTCTCTCTCTCTCTCTCTCTCTCTCTCTCTCTCTCTCTCTCTCTCTCTTGTCTCTGCGATCCCCAAAAATTCCTATTGTAAACTCTAAACTTCATCATGACATCAGTTTTATGAAAGCATTAATGTTGTAGCATAGCACAAGAGAGTGATTTAGTTGTCTTGAAATATTACTAATTACTTACCGCAAATTATGTTATTCTCCAAAACTCTTTGAAATGTATGTCTAAACCACAACAGACATTTGATATGTTGCGATGTACATAACAAACCTTGTCGTGAAACAAAACATATGGGATTGACTAGTGAAGAGAAGTCTGAACCTTGAAACTCCCAATCTACAACTAAATCATATTAAATTATTTGTCGACGAGGTCGGATGCAATTGTATGTGTGACATTCAAAAATCTCCTATCGTCAATTGATGCGTTACCTGGGCTAGACGTAGCTTGACCTCAGTCAGCGCCTAGCTAAGAGGTGATAACTGCGGGTCAGAGACCTCTCCTCGAAAATAAATATCATCTTAAAGTTTCAGGTTTTTTGGTGAAATTTTTCTACAAAATACTGAAGATCAAAATTGAGAAGATCAACATCCATGATGGTGATCCAGGCTAATTGTGGACCGTGAATGCTTTTCGTGTCCAATGAGAAACCGAAGGAAGGACTGATTTCGAATTCTATATGCTATTCGCACACTATGGCACCGATCTAGGCGGATCTGTGACGACATCGCTCGAATCCTACAGTGGCACGATGATACCACCCGTTATCTTCATAATATAAATACAATCATAAATTACCATGATAACGTCGCTGCCGCCAGCCGAACAAAGTTTGACAACTACTTGCCTAAGTAACCTATCTCATCACTACAGCTAAAAATAACTATAGAAGTGATGTAATGCATGCCCATTACATGAATGTCTCTTCAGAGTTGGAGTGCGTGGAAATCTCAAATCGAGATTGACATCTCATATTTCGATTCGCCAGCAGGATTTCAACTTATCTGGGGAAGAAGAATGTGACCAAAATGATGACAATAACAAAATGTACCTATATTCCATCTAATGACTTCTCATCGCATCAAACCTGCAAGGTACGAGTTTCTATGTAACAAAGCACAGGAACTAAATGATTAAACAACTTTTTTACAATTTCAAACAAAAGAAACAGTGAGTAAAGGGAGTAATCAAGTAATGTATCAATGTAACTAGACTGCACTCAAGCTACCCGTCACATAGTGTCAATAGTTACTTTACAAATATAATGGGCGCCTCTCTGACTCAAACGTCAACTATTGTTGTAGATGATATATGAAGAGACCGTTAGAACAAGCCCCCTTCCAAAACGAAACCAAAACAAAACCATGTGTACACTTATGCATGTTAATGGACCAGAAGCACTCGCCAATCCAGCTGCAATGCATTTGTCTTGAATTCAACAAACGTTCTAATGCTGCGTACTGGTGTTTCTCGGACGCTATTATTATCCTAAAGTAATTGATGCAATCTAAATAAATAAAGTTATTCACTAGTGAATTTCAGTGACCTTTGATCTGTTTTTTTAGCAGAATACCATATGATAATAACTATTACAATGTCCGTAATCATGTAATCCTCTGTAAATAACCATAATTAATGATGTCTAATAAATAATGTCTGTCTAGGGACTTCATGTATTAATTGCATGCACGTAAGCTGTTCAATCACAGCACGACCGAACAATTCTATGATAATTACGCTTTTTTCTAGAATTACGAAGTGCCAGTCCAGGTTAAAATTAACTACATCTTTAATTATATATTTAATATGTTCTATTAGATGTATTCTATTGTACTGGTATATTTGTTAATATACTTGGTTAAGCATGACAAACTTTAAACGTGCCCTTAAAGTCCTTGGACTATATGTCACGTAAATAATTTTCGTAATAATAAAATAGTTTATTATTGAAATCTATCACAAGAGGCAGGCACAATGTGAAGCGTCAATGAACTAAAACAGATTATATTCCTGATGCGTACATCATACATGTACAGCGGACATATTTGTCAATATGACAGCGGTTTGATGACCAATTCAAAGCGGGCAAAACATTTCTTACGATATGTTGATGAAAATTTTCTCAGACGAACATATGCTAGAAAAGTTCTAGAAGATTGAGTGGTAGGGACAAAGCACACAAGTGAGGAGGGGACGAAAGTGATGGTTCCAGTGAGCTGGAGCTTGGTATCCAAGAATAGTGCTTCAAAATGTATAGTGAACTGGAAGATAGAAAAGGAGCATTAAGTTTGACAAGTTGCATACTTGTTTCGCAGACTAGTGTAATATTTCCCTTTATTAATTTTTCCCAGTATTTGTTCAGGAAATAGGTTTAGCTCTAGACCAACATTTACTCATATCATAATATTCAATCCCAATATTGCTAATCAATGGATTTACCCATTAAAGCCTTCATGCACTAAATATGATTAATGTTTTAAATTATGCAAGGAATACATGGATCATACGTCTGCATAACATCACTCAGAACTGATTGCAGTTATTCTTTAATCCACAGCTGCGTTCAATTTCACGACGCCAACAAGTAGCAGGATTCATCTTCCTCGGAATTAATAGAAACATGGAAACTAATGGAAAATTAATGGAAACTACATTTCAATTTTTGAGATAGGGACAGAATAAGAAATAAAACAGGCTTAGGCCTACTGATCAGGATAGTATCATTTCCTTAGATGCATGAGATGTACATTGTGATATTTACTTGCTCGTATATTTTCTTCACATTTTGATATATTTGAATGTAATTCAGCATTGATATAGGTACTTAGTAAGATATGACATTTCAGAACCTAGGCGCATATATAGACATTATATCGACCAAATTGGATGGCATAGTATGCGCTGCTGTACAACGACCTATTCAGTCGTTATTTATTTCCGCTTTTGTTTTCTTCAATAAATTAATCTACTTGTTTCCTCTTAAACTATTGATTGATGCAACTGTCACAAGTTCTGTCGTTGGTCTGCAATGCTATCAGTTTATTCGATCTCCCCCCCGTTCCTGTATGCAGCGAGAGTGCTGCATGGGATCTTCATGGCGGCCAATGATCCTAGACAGGCAAACACAAGTGATGCAGGATTTAGTTTCGTCTTTAATCATTCGGAGCGACACATGCTCTTTCACAGACCAAAAATATTGAACTATTTACCAAGAACAGGTCGATGCTTACAAACCGCATGAACGGATTTCTCGTCCCGGTGACACCAACACCGGTGTTCAACCTACAGAACTGCAACATTATATAAAGCTGACGCCATTCCGAATTTAAATGAACTTCATTATGCTGCGCTGTGACTCAACGACGTACTAAAGTGAGGAGAGGAAGGGAGATTTCCCAGACTTTGAATACATTGATAACGAATCGATTAATAGAACTCGGATGAACAAGACTACATTCTAATATTCGATAATCTATCATTTGTGTTTTAACCTAAACAACTGCTATATATTAAAAAAATTATTTATACACGAGGTGGGATTAACATCTGAACTGACTAATTTTCATATTTTTTTCACAATTTCGACATGAATTTTTTACGAGATGGAGTGGGTTCATAACGTTTTTGGTATGAAGAAATCGTTTTTGGAGCCAAATGTATTCTGCTAAAATGATGAAATCACGGCACATGTCCCTGGTTGTGTAACGTCGCTTATGGTCATGCATGAACGCAGGGATGCTGACATAGTGAACGTGGGAATAGTGAGCGCTGAAATAGTGAACGTGGGAATAGTGAACACTGAAATAGTGAACGTGGGAATAGTGAACGCTGAAATAGTGAACGTGGGAATAGTGAACACTGAAATAGTGAACGTATCTCAGACCTGTGGATACAGATTAGACGAGAGTCGGGAAAAATGACGTCGATCAATTATTTTTTATTGTAACAATAATAAACTTCTAATCGGAATCGCATTAGGCCATGATTTCTAAATGTTTTTGCATGTCTAAGGGTGGCGAGGTACATGAATTCTCTCTACGTGAGTGGTTTGGCTAATGTCTTGTAACTGGTGACTCGCCCCTGCACGACTGTATGTGCTAAACCATTCCCCACCCGTGCTATAGTAATTTAAGCGTTAACTGAAAGCCTCAGGATACAATATATCTTCTATTTAGCTTTACAACTCGGCGAATTAAGACCTCTGCCTATGGTGATAGGTACAAGCATGACGATTGAAGTACTCCGAACAGATACACACTTCCGAAAAGCCTGTGCATATATTCTAGTCAAATTTCTGATTAATTGTAATACTTACTGAGATAATAAATATTTTAAAATTTGTTGAATAATAATTGAAAATAAATGTTGGTGGTTATTGGAATGCATACTCTATACTTTACTATTAAAGTACTTATATAAAAATTGTGTACGTGCCGCGAATATATGAAACAACACGTAACGACTACTTTGGCATTATTAAGTGCGACTTTGCAATAGCTGGATTCGAGGTTTGCAATGGAATTTACTATTTACTGTCAGCTTGTCTTGCTAATGGTCCCGTGCATCACCCTACGGGCAACAATAACTTCAGCTTACCATATCAGAGCTTTCACTGTCGATAACACAAAACAATGTCGCCTCGGCCCTCCAACCGAATCCCGCATAATAAGATCAAGAATTTTATGTTCGGTATACTGTGCGCGATATCCAGGGTCTAACTATTTGGCGTTCAACTACAGACAAATGAACAAGACCTGTGAGATCTATGCTACAACACTTACTGTTGGCGATATGCTTCAGCCAGACTTGGATTGCACGTACTATGAGGTGAGTAGTTCAAGCAAATACTATCTATTCCCGTGTAACTCATCGAAACATAGGCAAGCGTCTGTTATTATCACTCTCATTCTAATAATTGTTCTAAGGAATTCAGCCCTGAGAAATGTTTTGCAAGGTTTAATTTTCAAATACTACACTTGATTGGACAAGATGCTATTTGAGAAAAATACAGCTATGCGCTGTTTCTTTAGCAAAAGTAATATAATTATGTAGATCATAAGAAATAAATCGAAATCGTGTTTCTAACTTATAAATAGTTATTCTTTTATAATAAATAGCTTTATCGATTAACTGATAAATAAACATTGATAACTTCATATTTGTTTTCATTCGTGTGTTTATGCTGCGTCACGTATCAATGGAAAACATATAAATTCTCTCTAAGGTATCACTGTTGAGCAGCTTTGAAAACACATAATATGATATAATTTGTGTGCAATATATTCGTATTGATTATTAAATTCACTTCTGTCACTTCTACGTCACTCATGTCTATCTTCACTGCACGCCAACATACTATGTGACTATGCTATGTGCCGCGGACAAATGTCTCATTACAAATGTATAACTCATTCTCACATTTGACTTCTTAACCACAACGACATAGTGTATGTCGAAGATTTAAATTCAATCAAGTGATATTATTTTCATGTTGATTTCTATTGACTACCAAATGCAAGCAGGCTCTTAAAAACGTTTTCCGGTGTCCGGTGTCACCGGTGTCTAACACCGGTATAGCACCGTGCTGTGCGTGAGCTGAGAAAGAAAGCTAATCATTATGGCGAAAGCGCATAGCCAACCTATTTATTTCAATTGAGTCTAGATATATTCCATGAATTAACATAATTAACATAATTAACATGATTAACATAATTGGCATGATATTGAAAATAATTAGCAAAATTATCATAATTATTCCATTAATTAACCGCAGAACCCTAATGTTATTTGAAGAGTAGTTAAATGAATGGAAGAAACAAATGGTACTACTTTTGGTCACTTTGGTCTTCAATGGTCACTTTGCAATTCATGTCCACGTGCACATGTTTTTTAAAGGCACTTCTACATTATCTGTTCAGAAACAGTCGTATTTTTTCTAGAATGAAAACATTCAAAATGAGATTCGTTATCGATAATCAACAATCCATCGCAGGTGGCTGATTTGTTAATGCAAATCTATCAGAAATTTTTTAATAAATTTGTCCACAGAATATCGAACGTTGAGAGCGGACGATGGATTACTGGTTAAGCATTCGTCTAGTGTGGTAAAGGGTGCGAGTTTTACCTTGGCCCAGGCTGTGTTATGTGTAAAAAACTGATAAAAAATATGTGCCAGGGATCCTTCTATCTGAAGGACATTAATACTTTGCTTTAAACGTATAAACCTTAATTATCGTGCTTCAAAATCATTATATTATAAAAACGAATTTAACACTGAGCTGTTGACGATAAACGCAGAACATGATTCGTTCTTTCATTCAGCACATCTAACAATTCCTATTCATATTAAGTTCAAGCTACAAAATTCAATTGTTTAATTCTGAGATATATGCTTTTCAGATGATGTCTATGAACTGGACCCAACCAGGTAAATTCGATAATAGTTTTCGCAATTGTATTATATTCTTCAAAGTTTCCTGATTCCAATCTGGTCAGCGCAAGTAAGGTTGAAGCGAAATATTTACAGGCTATGTATATCATAATTTATGTCGGATGTTCAGTGAATTTATTGAAATGAAAGTTTTTTATCATACATATTAAAACAATTACACTAAATTGATACTTGTGATTTTAGGACTCGATAATCAAATTGTGCTCACTGCAGAGCTTTTTAAGTTAATATACACATGATGTCCAGTTTCAAGAATGGCAAGATAGTCTATTTGTATATTAGTGCAGATTGCAAATAACGCGCTCCGAAGTACTGTGATCACAGATGACAAATATTACATATGAAGTTTGAACAATACTTTCAGACACCGACTATGGCGCTAGTATGTCTGAATGTGTTCCGTCCTCCTCGTTTCAATTAAAATCTGACGTATAAACGATTGTTTATCTGTGGAATATAGCATATGGGATTCGAGTTAATATTATTTCACATCTCTTGAAATTAATAATGATATTTCTGGAATTAAAATAATGCAGCTGTGGATCCAGATGTTTTAGCTAAGTTCAATGCTCAAGACAAACCAGATTTATGATTTTCTCGTTCTTCTCTGAAGGTACTACTTTCTCAGACCGAAAAATGATTGACAGAGGAATTGGAACACTACAGCAACTTAGAATATTGTTAGCAACACCTAGTTTGACCCAATCAAGACTCTATATTGTTGTGTATCACCAGTAGCCGACTTAAAAATAAAAATATAATATATATATACATATATATATATATATATATATATACAATCATTAACAGTAGCAGTCGTCGTTTCAATAACATATTTGTTTTCGTTTCAAACACAGACAGAAGCAACACGGTGTTATAGATGAGATATAAATATACCGTTTACAACAAGACCCTTCCAATTACAACTAACATTACGCCCGAACCAGGAATCAAACCCGGATCTCCTGCATGTCTGGCAAGTGGCCTATCCATTGCACCACAAGGGCCACCCGCTTTGCTCGTTCTTGGAAGTCATAATTATTGTAAACGTATTCATATAAGCACCACCACCTACAAGGCCCCCGATGACCCAATGGAGCCGTACTTTGAACTCATTAGTTCTAAGCGTCTCGCAAAGTTTCACCACAGTACATCGTCCCCAAAATAAGATTCTCTCATGAATCTTACGTCGTCGCCACGTTGGTTGGTACTATTCCACATAACGTCAATACTCCACAGAGACTACTCAACTATATGACATATAGAACTAGTCGCACAGCAAAACATCGGTACAGAGGGATAACCATCGTTACTGTGGTTCTAGTACCAAATGTTGTATGTTTTAATATGAAGAGACCTTTACAACAAGCCCCCTTAGGATCGCGAGTAAAACGCTATGCCCGAGTCAGAAATAAAACCCGAATCTCCTACATGACAAGCAATTAATGCTACCCAATTGCACCATAAGGGCCTCCCGCTTTACTCGTTCTTGGAAGTTATACTTAATGTAGTCACATTCATATCAACACCACCACCACCCTGCAAGGCACCGCACAACTTGAGTGAGTCGTACTTTGAACTCATTCATTCTCAGCGTCTCGCAACGCAGCGCCACAATTTATCCTGTAAGAAGTACGTAGAATACGTCTATTCGTCTCCTAAATGATTTCACAATTTCAATTAAAATAAATTATCTGAAAGCGCGGCAGATGCACTTTGGAGTTTCATTGGTGTGAACACGCCAAAACCCATAAAAAAGATGCACATCAAGTACAAAACAGTTAAACACCATGTTATGCAGTATATTACCATGATTCAATTCATTGCCGTTTCTACCCAACATCCATTAGTGTGTGTGTATGTAAGTGCAACTTTTCTCCTGTGATTTGTGATTTGAGTATACTGTAGTCACTATATTCATACAATATTAGGAGTGTAACAAATATCGAGCACTATTATTATTATTATTGTTATTATTCTTATTGGTAAGGTTCTATGTTTGGAGCCTTGTGTTAAGAAAAATATTTAAATAGCATTTAAGTAATCCTTGACAAAATAACGATCTGAAACTCAAATGATTTTTTTTGTCAGATTTGTGTTCAGTCAAGATGAAATCTTGGGGCTTGGACGACAATGTGAAAGAAAAGAGCAGCTACATAAGCCTGAATGGCAAACGCTACTTCGACACTAACTTACCAGTGTATGGCAACAAATACCGAGGCTTCAATCTCATCATGCTGGAGAGAAGCAACTGTACTGCGAGCAATTATCAGCATTTTGATATCTATAAGTTTAAGAACGAGAGCGTCGTTCTTGCTGACTACGTCAATGATGCGACTAATGGGACGTTCATGCTTGGCGTTACAAGCGACACAGGATCGGACATCCTAAACACAGTGGGGCAAAGAGCTCTGCTAGCCATCGGAGTTGACGTGAAGGGCATTAGTTATCGAAGCAAGTTTCTCTTCACCACCATCATTGGTTCGCCTGCATCGTCCGTTACGAGACAGATGAAGCCTCGTGGAGAGAGTCTGTTCTATGAGTTTTCATTTGGTGAGTACTTCAGTCAAGTATTTCAGTCAGTCATGCTCACTTGAAACATCATTCATTATGTCCCCATTATATATGCTTGTTCTCGTCATGGTTTTTCATGTGTCTAGAAATGCGGCACTGAGCTGTTCGCTGCAATCAATTATTTTGGTTTTTGCTTGTGAACCATTTCGCTTAAATGTTTGATTAATTTATCTTCAATACCGGTATATCGGTGTCGACACTGGCGCATTTTATTCAAAGTATGGAATATTGCTATTATTGATATAACGTATCTTTTAGGAATCTGATCCCACCACAATTGCAAACCCGTATACCTGGGACATACATTTAATCCCTATGCTGCAAAATCGTGATGTCTCTTCAGAACATATTTCAAAATTCATCCCTAGGTTTGATTCCTTAGCACGTGAGGTGGTAAATAATCCGTACTTCCTTTCTAAGACCTAAAAACTAAATATTTACCCCTTTCTAAAGTAGAGAGTTTGCTAACACTTTGTCACCAATATAATAATATCAATTAAGCTTAGTTTTTATTTATGTATTTATTTTAATTTGATGTTACGTTCATTTATGGAACAAGTGCACAGTTTAATGCTTAAAATTAAATAATACAAAACTGGGTAAGAACTGAACGCAGCGTTCGAAATAATAAACGATAGAAAACATGAAATACGAAACTAAATTGCAAAAATAAAACCAGTCAGATGTATATTGTTAAGAAGCCCTTGGGGCGGACCCTTAACAGGAAAAACTGCAGGATTGAGTCCTGCCACGGGAATCTGCACACATACGAGAACGATAACAACGAGTCTGATATTTAATTGTAACTGGTATACGGACGTTTCATACTTGGACGGTTCATACTTGGACGGTTCATACTTGGACGATTCATACGCGGACGATTCATACCGGACGGTTCATACGCGGACGGTTCATACGTGGACGTTTCATACGCGG